>CM069913.1:21284397-21362182 GCA_036172215.1 Camellia granthamiana
TGAAACGTTAATGTGAAGCCTCTCTAACTTATTGATCACTTTTATATTTATTTCAATACACTCAAAGAATCAAAATATAAAAATATTTAACTATGATATTTCGTCACACTTCAAGAAAAATGGCTAAAAAGAGACCTTATTCAAGTTTTGAAAAGTTAAAATCTTCAATAATAAATATTTAATTTTATTTAATTTTAGTTTTTTGGGGCTTGTCTTACGCTGTCGTCGCTTAAGTAACTTGATAGTACGTTTGTTAAGAAAATCCAAGTTCAATTTGTCAAAAACTTAAACCAGAATGGGCTTAAGAGTTGAAGCTGGGTTGAATTTCAACAATTATCCACATTCTGCTGGACCACATCCTGAACTCAGGTCATATCAATATTGGGCCTCGCAGGACCACTTTGCGGACTTTGCCTTAAAAACTATATATAAAAAAATAAAAAAAATAATTATTTACCGGTCTTGTTGTAACGATTTGTGTATCATTAAATTCTATAAATATTTGCACAGACAAAAAAGTGTTAATAGTTAGATTTAAATTTTTTTTTTTGTGATGATTTTATGAATTTATTGCTAAAAACTAACCAATTAGTTTTGTCATTAAAAAATTAACAATTAGTGACACTTTTCTGTAATGATTTTTTTAAATTCGTGGTTAAAAATGATAAGTAGTGATTTTTTGTGATGAATTTTTTTAACCATTGCTAAAAATTTAATAATAAGTAACACTTTTATAAAAATACCGCTAACAAAAAACTATGTGATAACAATTAAAAGTGAACATAATTTTTTAATGCACCAAAATATCAAGAACATTTATTGGTGCATCCATTTTTCTAATAAGACTTTTCAATCAAGTCCCCCCAAAAAAGGTAAATTATAAATGTTCCTTAAATTTTTTTTAAAAATACAAATTGTCCATATAGTTCTAAGAAATTACATTTCATCTCTTCAAGTTTATGTTTATATAACAAATGGCTCATTTTATTAATAAATAATTAAGTTCATTAATAATTTTTAACGATATTATAAATATATTTCACTTGACAATTAAAATAATTTTATTGTTATATAAAAGAGTGATTAAAAATTTTATTTTTATGTTAATTTAGGTAAATAAAAAACTTTGATAAGGGGCATTTATAATTTTCAAAATAATAGATAACAATTGATATTAGTAAAATATGCACATTCTAAAAAAGAAAATAATATAATTTCATATTTTTTGAATCGTAATAAAAATAAAAATAAAAAGACATAATCAAACATAGAAAGTTGTAATCAAAATATCTCAAAATAATATTATAATTTAAGAAATAGCATAACTAAAAATATAATGTTATGCGTGATATGTATAATAAAATTCTTCTTAATTATTATATGAATGGAAATACATCATTAATCCATGTGACTGCGAACAGTGGGATTCTCCCAAAGGAGATCCCAAACATTCTTCATTATTATATTGTAAGCCAATTTCAAGGAATGACCCAAAAAACAAACAAAAAAAAAACTGCCTCATCACTCCTCCCTCCCTCTCTGGATACAGTTGGTTATAACTGAAATCAGAAATAGAGATACAGAGAGATGTCAGAGAGAGAAGAAGAAGAAACTGAACAAAAACAAACCCTAATATTCTCGTACGGCACTCTGAAACGAGGCTTCCCTAACCATTGTCTCATGCAAGACCTAATCTCCTCCAACGACGCCTACTTCGTCGGCGACTACCACTCCCTCCACCCCCTCCCCCTCGTCTGCGGCCCCCACGGTGTCCCCTTCCTCCTCAACCTCCCCTCCTCCGCCGCCGCCCACCACCGCGTCCACGGCGAGCTCTACTCCGTCTCCCCTCGCGCCCTCCTCCCCCTCGACCACCTCGAAGGCATCTCCCTCGGCCACTACGAGCGCCTCCCTATTCAACTCCTCCCTGCCAACGACGGCGGAGGAGCGGTGGTGGAGGCGGAGGCTTATTATGCCCATCGGAGCTACGCGGAGGAGATGTGGAGGAGGAATGGGAGGGTAGGGTTTAGAGTTTATTCGGAGAAAGAGGCAAAAGATTACGTGAGAAGAGATCTGAGGCCCAAGGATAGGACTTTTCTCGAGGACATCCAACTGTTTGTGTCATCTTCTTCGTCGTGAGGCAATTGCAATGAATTTGTTGATTACGTTTTTAAATATTGTCTATACATATCTGTTCATCTGAATTGTTTCGATTTGGTTGCCAAAGTCTTTTATTTGTGACATTGTGAATTAAAAATAAAAAAATAAATTAAAAAAAAAGAAAAAAAAAATTGAATCGAATTATGCATTGATTTTTCTTTTTAGTTAATCCAAACAAAAGGATCGTCAATTTAATTTCTAAACTTTACTGTTTTGTCGTTTTGAATCGATTTTATGAATGAATTTTTTTTTTTTCCCCCTTTTCCTGTATAACATTTTCCTTTTATGTTCATTGAATATTATTATGCATCTTGTTAATTAAATTATGTCCCAAGTAGGAAATTTGAACATCATTGACGTCCTCAAAACTTATTCTCTGCACTATGATGAACTAGAAGGTGTGCACACTCGATGGGTGTGCACACTCGATGGGTGTGCTATGAAATAATAGATTGATCTTTTACTGATTGACCCAAAAAAATGTAGATGAAGAGAAAAGAAATCTGGAGAAGTTATAAAAAAATTGAAATTTAAAAATTAAAAAATGAGGGAGTTGCAGGTCAATTTGGGAATGAAAAAATTGTGACGAAGCTTCACTGAGGGAGTTGCAGGTCAATTTGGGATAGAATAGATGATATTAGTTTTTTAGTCCCTATCCACTCTGAATTGGACAAGTTGCAGGGCACGACAAGCGCTCCCTTCTGGCTTCAGCCATTGCCTGACCGATTAGGAGTTGGGACACTTCCTCATATGTGCTCCTAAGTTGGACTGACCCATTATTGTTTTGTAACGACCCACATTCATGTCTTAGTCATGCTTGCATGCATTTATATGTTTTGCCATGTTAAGTTGCATTACAAGTCTTGTCTTGTTTTGTTTAAGTATTGATTGCATGTTTTGTTCCCTCGTTGCTGCCAAGTCTAAGTCATGTCAAGCCTAGATCATTCCAAGCCGAGGTCATCTTAAGCCTAGAACTACTTTGGAACCCCTTTGATTGACCTCCATCTTCATCCTGGCATATTGGCCGAGATGATTATCATCTAGGCAGGGGTGTGTGTCATCAAGGCCGAGATGTGTATTATCTAGGCCGAGATGTCATCCTTGAACCTAAGTGATCTTGTTCCCGGATTGGTATGACCTAGACCGAGGTGTGGCACATCTAGGCCAAGGTGTGGCACAGCTTAGTCAAGCGTCGTCCTTCCAAGCCGACGTCATTGTTCCCTGACTTGCCGAAGCTTTGTCCTTAGCCGATGTCATCACTTGCCGGAGTGCCCTTGCCACCAAGCTTGTTGAATACGCTTTGTCTTACACAAGTCTTGTCAAGCTATCACCTTTTTGAGGAGAACCAACCAGCCGTTGCCACGTGTCCGAGCTGAGTGTTAAATCAGCCGGCAGAGAGAGAAACCTATCATTTGTTATATCCTTGTTTTGAAGAGGAGAGAGAAGCTCTAGAGGAGAGAAGAAGGAGTTCTTGAAGGAGAGTAGATTCCCAAGTTTGATTCCTAGAGATCGAACCGTTAGATTTGTGTTCTAAGGTTAGATTCTTGATTTGCTTATGTTGTTCTTTATGTTTATGTTATTGCATTGCATGATTGAATATGATTTGTAAGCCATGCATTGTTTTCAAGTTCGGTTTTAGAAAGAGAAAATAGTATTCATGTGTTCTTCAAGAAAAGCCATGTTTTGATCCAAGGGTTTGCACCAAGATGCATGTTTTCGTGTTTGTTTTCATATGATTTTCAAGTATGGGTACCTAGGTCCATGTTTTCGAACTCATAGCATGAAAATCCAGATTTTTGTATAAACAAGTTATGATTTTGGCATTCATCTCATTCATGTTCTTCATGTTCATGTTCTTCATGTTCTTCACGGGTGGAAACCCAGATTTTCAGACTTCACTTCCCGAAGTATAGTCACCGAGATCACTCTTACCTAGACCTTACACTTAGGCCAAGCATCGTATCTCACCTTGGCCTACCTTGCATGATCACTTGCACCTTTAGTCTGTCTTGCATGAACACCTCGGCATGCAGCCGCACGCCGAAGCCTTGGTAACCACACCTCGGCCAGGTGGTGTGGGACCTCGGCTTAGACTTGGTTGGTACCCAGCATGTCTTCCTGACATATAGAACAGTGTTTTGACTTCCAGCATGTTTTCCCGAGATCATTTGCATGTATGTAAGACTTGTTTGAGAAGTACATTTAGTAGATTTTGCCGTGTGTTTGTAGGACTTGGACCTTTGCCTTGATCCCGACGTCCCAAGAACTAAGTGAGTGGTATTTTTAATAAAGCTATGTTGTAAATGTTTTGATAAGCTTTGCTTTGCCTTGTTTGAAAAGTGTTTGTTAAGCATGAATGATTACCCTTATTTTGATGTATCAAGTATAAGCTTTGTTTTGATGTCATCTTTGAAAAGTCCCTTGTGTTGGAGGATTCTAAACTTTCGCAGCACTAAGTATAAAAGGATACAGTCCTTTCTTGGAAAGACTATGGTGTTAAAGCGGGCTACGGGCCTAAGTAACACAAGTCCCTTGTGCTGGAGGACTCTAAACTTTCGCAGTACCATGGTGTTAAAGCGGGCTACGGGCCTAAGTAACACCAGTCTTTCGTGTTAAAAGGATACGGTCCTTTGTAACATAGGTCCCTTGTGCTAGAGGACTCTAAACTTTTGTAGCACCCTTGTTTTGCCACCGACGGTCTATGAACGGGTGGGTTTGTTTTGTCAAGAATGTCATCACCCCAAGTACATGTTTTGATACAAGTTATGCCAAGTACAAGTTTTGAACAAGCTATGATTTATGTATTGTTTTGATAAGGACCTCAGGAATTACTCATTAAACCCTTTATTATTTATACCATTCACTGAGTATCCAAGCTCACCCCCTCTATGTATATATGTAGGTTTCAAGCAAGAAGTTGGCTACGCCGAGATGTGTGTTTTGTGCCCGATGTTTTGTATGCATGTTAGGTCGGCATCAAGGATGTCGGCAACTATGGAGATTATGCTTTTGACCTTGTACTCCTGTATTTTATTTATGTCGGCTGTGAAGCCCTTCTGTTAAAATGTAATATGTATTTTATTTTGTTTGTATATTCAAGTTGTAAAGCTATGTAAAGATGTATGCTATTTCTTTTGACTTATGCACAGCTCTTATGGACTAGTTAGATTTACATATATTGCTTCCGCGCTTGTAAGCCCCATACATTATACTCTGATTGGGTGTGAATTTTGAAAGTTGGCCTTCGGTAATCTCGGATTACGGACCATCACGGCACCATCTTACTAGGGGCGGGTTGGGGTCGTGACATGTTTAATCCCAAACGAGCCAGTAAACATTAAGTTTTCTTAGTTTCTATATCTAATGCTAGCAAAAATTTTGGTGTCATGACCACACCAACTTGATGTTTGTTCAATTGCTGGACTATTTCTATTGTGATCTCGTAGTTGTACAAACAAGCCACTTCTCTCATTTGCTAAACAACACATATCCCTCCATATTTAGCAACATTAAACTAGTGACATGCATATAGACATAATCAAGTACAGCAAATAATCACACTTCAGGCAGCTTACTAGCCCTCTATGATGCACGGACACGGATACGGATACAGACGCAACATGGACACGTAAATTTTTAAAAAATGGGCGACACCACACGCTGGAGACACGTTTAATATATATAATTTTATTTATTTATTATATGTCCAAATTTTTTATAAAAAATATATCATTAGTTTCTATACAATTACAATAATAGTAAAATTAATATACACATTTCTTAAATTTTTTTAATAAAAATTGTTTTTTTTAAATAAAAATAATTTATTTTATGAATTTTAGGTTTAACAAAAATAAGGATAAAAAAATAAAAAGACGAAGGACATAGAAGACGAAGAAGAATACCTCAGGTTAGGGCTTCTTCGATTAATCTCTTTTGAATAGGTTAGGGCTTCTTCCTTCAATCAATCTCTCTCTCGATCTCTTTCTCTCTTTCTCTCCAACAGGTTAGGGTTCTTCGATCCACCTCGCCTATGTCCAGAAAGTGTCATCGTGTCCACCCCGTGTCTGATTGGAAAAATTCAAAAAAAAAAAAAGAGAGGACACGTTAGAGAGTGTTGGACACGTGTCCACAGCGTGCCCGACGCATGTCCGTGTCCGACACCCGTACCCAGGCCTTGGGGACGTGTCGGTGCTTCATAGCTAGCCCTTTATTTAAAAAACACACATATATTACATGCACATATGAGTTCTTTTTACAAGTGACCTTAGTAACAGAGTTGGTGAGACAAATTCCTTGACAAGAACCAGCCAGGTGTTGACATCAAACACATTATAGTTAAATGTATGCTACATTTTCAGATGGTCCACACTCCACAGATCATGCAGATGCCAACTTCACTGCATTTGTTTCATCAATCAAGCATGTGCAACCTTCACCACATTGGAGAAAGGTTGCGCCTGCATCTGGGCCCTTGGTCTTGGTGATGGTACATGTCCACCCTTCGCCACACTTGATGAAGACCTTGCTTTCTGTAGAGCTTTCAAGAGTTTTCTGCTGGTTTGATGCCTGACCTGCTCTCGCATCCCTGCAAGATAAATTAATAGCTTAGTTCAAATCGCTATTTGATGCCTTCTGAAATTAGAAGGTACGCCCGTGTATTGTACATGTTACTCTAAGAACTCCTAATCAGGACCCTGGTTTCATTTTTTGTTCTTTGTATTTTCCATGGTTACATTCACATTTTTGTCTTCACATCATCGCCATTGTAAGTGGTATCTTTTGTTCTTTCTTTCTGTTTGAAAGTGGCTTGGGCAAAATTTGGGGGGTAAGAGAGTGACAGGATAGGACTCTTCGACTGTAATGCAGACAACTTTATGAATCTAAATTACACCACTTGGAAACTAGCACTGGTGGGTGATGATCCTCTTGCACACAGAAGTTGTGTAAAGGGACTTCCAAATATTAAGAATTTCAATAACTTTTTAGACAATAGCCAGAGATATCTTGAGAATCTTGATGCTGTCATCTGCCTATTGAAATGTGCTATCTCAATGTTTCTTTTCTTCAGAAAATAATATTTATGTTGATTTTTACCTTCAGTTTCAGTGAAAGCTTTCATCATCCTGAAATGCATCTTATGGCTATATGCCTAAATTTCACCATTCTTGTGTATTTTATTTGTGAGGACATGAGATAGAAAGAAATTAAGTCTTCTTTCAACAAATTGCAATACTGCTAGGCTACTGAAAGCTAGCTAGCCTTATGACCTTAATTTGATAGAAGTAAATTTTAAGGATGTTAGATATACGTGATACAGGTGCAGCTGTTTCCACAATTGGAGAAGGGCTTGCCCACTTTAGACGCCTCTGTCTTGCTGAACTCGCATGTCCACCCTTCAGCGCACTTGCAGAATGTCTTGCCCTCCTCCATTGTTACACACCTGCTCAATTAAGAGGCTTTAGTATTATAGCACGTAGTAACCATGTCCATATAGTTTTTACTTGTCAATAACAAGACATTAAAGAGAACAAAACATTATTAGACATCTATGGTAATTCAGTATATTTGCTTGCTTGTTCACTATTTTATTGATCATAATTGTTTTGTGAAACTACATCTGCTATCTTTTCTTGACTGTGGTTACTCTGATTCGTCACGTCAATACTGGAACTTTTTCTGGCAATATGACAGACCTTTCACATGATTTACACATTTGATAAGAGATTTCTTGTTTAAATTTCTTCCCCGATTTTCTTCTACTGTGAATCTGACATATTTCTAATGTCAATCAGTAAACCTAGCTCTTTTCATCAATTCTTTTTTAATCAGTCAAGGTTTTTTGATAACCAGATTCTAGTTATGCTAATGCATTTTTGCATGCCTTCAGCTTATATACTTCTGGTGAATTTTTGCCTCAATTTTTTAGAAAGCCCAGAGGCAATAATTTTTTATTTCTATATCACTTTTTGATTTATATTTTGGAGAATTTTTAACTCTTAAGATTGAAAAGTAACACACACACACACACACACACATATAGGTATGTATGCATGTATGTTTTTGCATATAACTACTTCTAGGATGAGAGAAGTGAAACCTGAGAGACTGTTGGGCAGTGCTTGAAGCCTCCATATTCTTGCAGCCTCCTACTTTCTCTTCCTTCTATTCCAGCTCTCCTCTAATGAGAGTTGTAGGGGCTGATTTTTTTTGTGGGCACTGTCTTTCAGCGTAGGACCAAAATGTCAAAAATACACCCATGGGGTCAGGTATCAGCAGCAGGGATAACATCGTCTTTAGCAAATCCTATTGAGCCTAAAAATTAAAAATAATAATAAGAAGAATGAAGATCAACTTATTTGTGTGGTTGTCTTAGGCTTGAGGTCACATCGTAGACCCAGATACAGATCAATCATTTAGAATGAAGATAATTTTATTTGTGTGGTTGTAGACCCAGATACAGATCATTAATTTTTGTATTTTTCGTGACTACGTTTTCTAAATGAAATAGAAATCATCAAAATCCGATTTGAGTTTTTGCTATAACTTCTCTGCACGCAATTGCTTCTGCTTTTATTAGAGGTGCATCCACCTTTTGCACCACAAAATATTTTTTTTTTGTTGATAGTGGCTTATTGATTATAACAAAATCTAATTTAATTGATTTTAAATTGTCAATTATGGTTTGTCCATTCAGATTATGAATCATCTTTTTAAGAGTAACTATGGCCACATTATTTATTATTATTATTATTATTATTATTATTATTATTATTATTATTATTTGTTTTGTTTTGTTGTGGTTAGCACGTAATCAATTGGGCTTTAGAAGATGAAGGCAATGTGAAATCAAGATCCTCTCCTTGAGTTTTCTCATTGACTTTTTACTTGCTGGATTATTGGGTTTACTTTTGGGCTTAATTTTGATGATCTGAACTGTTCGAATTTTAAGATTTGTTGAGTATATCATACCTATAAAAAATTACGTTGATCGGATATCAAAAAGCATGTGTTTTGAAAACTGTTTATTAAATTTTTCAAAAAAAAAATTTTTTAGTTTGATGATCCGAACATGTAATTTTTAATATCCGATCAATTTGATTTTTTACAGGTATGATATAATCAATAAATTTTAAAATGTGAACAGTTTGGATCATCAAAATTAGGCCCAAAAGTGGGTCCAATAATCCAACAAATAAGAAGTCAAGGAGAAAACTCAAGGAAAGGATCTTGATTCGGCAATGTGAGACATTTTGTTGGGGATGTGGACCGACTTTTTTCATGAAGTGGCCAAATGAATGGAAAACTGCTTCCAGCCGGTATTCCGAATAAGAAACTGTCGATTGTAACCCTACAAATAGATTGAAGACAGATTAGAGACGGACATCAACACATCTTCTAGTTATGATAGAACTTCAATTTTAGGAGGAGTAGTTGTAAGGTAATTTACTTACTTAAAATTGCACATCTTTCGTCTCATTTATTTTTCTCGACAATTATCCGATTGTTGATTGATTGCTTAGTGAAATTTATATTAAGGTCCTTGATTGAGGGCCTAACAAATATTTTGCTAACGCCACCCCTACCATAATAAAACTTATACTCTCTATAAACAGTATGACTAAAGCCTCATTTGGGAACATATTTTTTTAGTATGTTTGAGATAACTTTTTGATTTTTTACAAAAAGATGTGCAAAAAAGTAAAAAGAAAAGAGAATCTTTCACTTTTTAGTGTAAGTTGTTGATTTTTTGATTTTTAGGTTAAAAAGTTATGTTATCAAACGAGACCTAAATTTAGATATTATATTTTAGATATAATTTTATATGTCATCCATGTATTAATTTAATAAATTTTACATTTTATGTTTTACATCAATTTACTTGTGATATTTTAAATAATATTTAAATTTAATCAATCATAATATTACTGCTCTGTAAAATCATGCAACATTAAAGTCTTTTCAACTCCACTCATTTACAGTCTTAATTAAAAAACAAATTGTAGAAATTAGCTTGGTCACTCATAGCATTTCTTTTTGGTTTTAATATAATATTTTTTTTTTTTTTTTTTAATGTTATTTTAAAATACAAGACCTGTAAAAGACCTATCATTCCATGTCGGCATGAGACTGAAAATTTAAGAACACAAGGTCGTAGTGTAGCATTTAGTAAACACTGATTTAATTATTATTATTTTTTAAATGATTTTAGTAATCTAAAGTCAAAATCATGAGCAATAAATATTTTTTGAAATCGAATCCTTAGAAATAATTAACTGAAAATCGTCTAATTATCAATCATTGATAACTGAATTTTTTACTTGTTAAGAGATTTGAAAAGAAATTTGAAAAAAGAAAGGAAAAAAGTGTGTGAAATTATGTGAAATGTAGGTATATTTTATTCACATTTTACCTATATTTTTCTTTTCTTTTTCCAAATCTCTTCCCAAATCTTCCAACCAAATACAATATTATAGTGCGAGTAAAATGGGCCTTTTTTGGTTTTTTTATTTTTATTTTTATTTATTAATTATTAATTTATTAATTTTTATAAACATTTTTGGGCCTAAAGCCTTGGGTTGATTGTCTATTGGGCCTAGGATGGTTTCAAGCTTGACCTACCCAAATTATGCACTTTTATTCTATCTCATCCCCTTTGGATTGCAAAGATCCTTTGCTTTTAAATTAGGGGAAATTACCCAGAATTTGAGAAACTTATTACATATGTATGAAAAACTTATAATCATAATTATTAATATTGATAAAGTTTACCATTAATTTGTAATTATTTTTTAAATTTTACACTGATTTGAAATTTGCCCTTTAAATTATAGTGGAGACAACCAACTAAAAAAAAAGGGGCTTAGAGGAATTTAGCTAAGCTCAGCTCATTGCATAGGAACCTTTCAATTACCTATAATTTTTATTAGAAAATGGTTTGCAAATTGAATTTTAATACATAAAATTTAACAGAATGATGTGGTTATTTTGAATTATAAGACACAATAATAGGTGTTTTAACTTGTTGTGGTTCTTTTTGCTGGTGAATTACTCAGTTTTGTGGAGAATTGCTTGGTGAAGAGCTGCAAGGAGTTTGTGGAGAATTGCTGGTTGTGTTGATTGTGTTGATTGATGGGGTTGGGTTGCTCTGGTTCTTTTTGGCTGCTATGCATTGGTTGTTATTTGGCTGCAGTATAGGACAGGTTTGGTCAAGTCTGGTTGCTACTGACTGATCATATTGCCAAGGTCACTAGCAAGGCTTGTTGTGGTTTTGTGCCAGGAGTATTGGTTAATCCCAAGGTCAATTGCAGTGGGTTGATTTTCTGCTATTGGTTGTTGTTCTGTTCTACTATTGGTTTGATGTCGGTTTGCTTTTGGTCTGTTGGTTTTCTTTTACTGTTCTCGTCTTTGTTTTTCTTCTTCTTCTTCTTGGGTTTGGTTCCTTACCAAACTCCTCTTCCTCCTCCTTTGTTGATGTAATCTCTCCTCTTGTTTGGTTTTTGCATCTATAAAGGTTCCTTTTTGCTGATCAAAAAAAAAAATAATAATAGGTGTTTTAACTTGAAATAAACGGATTAAAAATACCACATCATTTTGTTTAAAATTTTTATACAATAATTTTGTTTGTATAACATTACCCTTATTTTTTTTTTTAGCTCACATGACTTTAGTATGTGAGGTATATGAGTACATTATGAGAAATTCTATTTCTACATACTTAATTATCTTAGTGTACACACTTAATGAAATATTATTTTAAAGACAATTATATTCTAAATTAGAATAGCCATAATGGACATCTACCAATACCTACAAGGTACTTTCATGTCATGGCTACTAGTAGACAAAATAGAAATGCCCTTAATTCCATTGCTGTTGGAGATAGGGTGCTTGAGGAACCATTCTTGGTCAAGAATGAGGTGTGGTTACATTTTAGACAACAGTTTTCAGAAGATTGGAGGCAGAGACCTGTGATAGGGGGTGATTTCAAGAGTGTGAGGCAAAGTGATTCATTCCACTCACTAGAGTCAGAGTTTTCAGTAGAGGAGGTTTGGGAAGCTGTCAAACTTTGCAATGGGAACAAAGCCCCAGGACCGGATGGATTCAATTTAATGTTTTTTTAGAAACACTGGGAGATGCTCAAAGATGATGTAATGCTTTTTATGGCAGATTTCCACAATAGGGGCAGGTTGGCCTGTGGGTTGAATAGTTCTTTCATTACACTTATTCCAAAGAAAGTGAATGCAGCTAATTTGAATGAATATAGGCCAATTAGCCTAATTGGGTCAGCCTATAAAATACTCACCAAGGTCCTAGCAAGTAGAATAAAAAAGGTAATACCAACTGTAATTGGTGAAGCTCAATCAGCTTTTCTGGGAGGAAGGAACATACTTGATGGAGTATTGATTGCAAATGAAATTGTGGATGGGTGGAAAAAAACCAAGAGAAGATGGCTATTGTTCAAAATTGATTTTGAGAAGGCTTATAACTCCCTCAACTGGGAGTTCTTGCTCTCAATGCTCTCTAGCTTTGGCTTTGGATCAAAATGGATTTCATGGATAAAAGAATGTCTATCTTCAGCTTGAATCTCGATACTTGTGAATGGCTCACCAACTAAGGAATTTTGTCCCCAAAAAGGCCTTAGACAAGGGGATCCATTATCTCCCTTCCTATTTAATCTGGCTGCAGAGGGGTTGAACATATTACTTATGAGAGCTAGGGAGTTGGGGCTGCTGAAAGGAGTAGTAGTTGGTGCTAATGGTGTAGTAGTTTCTTATCTCCAATTTGCAGATGACTCCCTTTTATTCTGTGATGCTGAATGCTCAGAAGTGCTGAATTTAAAAAGGATTTTAAGGTGTTTTGAAATTGTTTCAGGGCTCAAGATAAATTACCATAAAAGTTTGGTGTGTAGGTGTGGTATATCTGCATCTGGGCTTGCTAAGTTTGCTTCAATGCTGAACTGCAAATCTAAATCTTTGCCATTGAAGTACCTTGGATTGCCATTGGGTGCTAGTCCTCATAAGAAGCTGAGTTGGAAACCTGTTATTGAAAAGATTAAGCTCAGACTTGCTGGCTGGAAGAGGAGGTTCCTATCACATGCAGGTAGGGTAACTCTGATTAAGACAGTACTCTCAAGTTTGCCAGTATATTATCTCTCTTTGTTCAAGGTACCAGAAGGGATAGCAAAACAAATTGAACAACTACAAGCCTCATTCCTATGGGGTGGATCTGATTTAAAGCGGAAGGTTCACTTAGTAAAATGGGATGATGTAACAAAAAGCATCAAGCAAGGGGGGCTGGGTATTAGAAGAATAAGAGATATGAATGTGTGTTTATTAATCAAGTGGTAGTGAAGGTTTGCCAATGAAGAAACAGCATTGTGGAAGAAGGTGATTTGTAGCAAATACAAAGTTGAAGGTGGGAAATGGCTCCCAGAGCCTACAGTAGCCAGCAGATGTTCCAAAATTTGGGGAGATATTTTGGCAGTAGCAACTCATAGGGCCGACCTCCTACAGTTTTATGCCAATAATCTGCAGATTAAAGTGGGTGATGGGTGTAGAGTTTGTTTCTGGCTTGACTGTTGGAATGGAACAGTCAGCCTCAAAGACTTATTCCCTAGACTATTCAGATTGTCTAATGATAAGGTTGAGTCTTTAAGGGCCTTTGTGGCTAGAAGAGGAAATTTTGACAACTGGGTGTTTTGCTTTCGGAGGGTTCTATTTCAATGGGAACAAGAGGAGCTTAATACACTAGTTCAATCTATCTCAGCAGGCTCCATGTTGAATTTGAACCTTCATACTCTAGATATGGCAGTTTGGGTAGCAGCTAAATCAGGGAAATCCTTTGTCTACACCTTGTATCAGTACACTGATTTACAGCATGGAGAAGTTATGAGTTCTTGCAGTTTGGTGTGGGTTAAATACCTCCCCCCTAAAGTCCAATTTTTTGGTTGGCTTGCTTGGAAGAATAAGGTTAAAACTTCTGTTTTTCTGCACAGAATAGGTGTGCTGAATGCTAGTTCTGGAACTTTATGCTTTTTCTGCAAACAAGCCCAGGAAACAGTAGAACATCTACTTATCTTATGTCCTAAGGTATGGAGAGTTTGGGCAAGTCTGTTGCAGTGGTGGGGAGCTCAGTGGGTAACACCTAGATCGGTTGAAGAACTTTTGCAGTGGTGGGTAGGAAACAACTTCACCAAAGCGGAGAGGAGAATCTGGAATGCAATCCCTTTGGTGGCTTTGTGGTCAATCTGGAAGCACAGGAATGAATGTATTTTCCAAGATGCCCAACCTAACCTGGAAGAGCTGCATGAAAATATCACAGTTAGGACTGCAATCTGGCTGAAAGCTAATTCAAGGGATTTCCACTTTCCCATCACTGATTTTGTGTATAATTTGGGCCAAATTAGAGTGTGCCTGGGTGGGAGGCTGTAATGCATTTGAAATCATATGTTGATGGCAATACAGATGTTATGCTTCAGGTCTACTAAGTGTGTAGGTGAACTGCTATGGTTTGGTACATTGGTTTTGGGTGTTTTGTCTGCTGGCTGTTATGTTTTGGTTTGCATATTGGGTGTATTTGCATTGGTTTCTGTGGGGTATGCTTGGTGGAATGCAAATGCTGGGGTTTGCTGCTGTGATGTGTGCCATGTTTGGATGGTATGGCTGGTGATGTTCTGTTTTTGTTGTTCTGCTTCTATGGTCAGCCGGCTGGTGTGTTGTTTTGATCAAGTAATGGGTGATTTATTGGGTATGATTTTCTTAATAAAGCAGGTGGAGAAATAGATATCGGCCCTATTGTTTGCTGATTGAGTTTTGGTCTGGTGTTTGCTGCAAAATGGATTGGTCTGGTCTGGTGTTATGCTTCAGGTCTACAAAGGAATGGGTGCTTTGCTTCAGGTCTGGTGTTATGCTTCAGGTCTGGTGTTCTGTGGGCCTGTGCTACAGTGTCTTCTTTCTCTGGTTGTACTGGTTTTTTTGCTCTGTTGTTTTGTTCGTTGGTTTCTCACCAACTAGGAGGTTGGAGCTTGTTGTAGCTCCAAACTCCTCTTTATTGATGTAATTTTTGTTATAATTCATCAATAAAGTCTTCTTATTGCCGATAAAAAAAATATATATATTATATGAAAATATATGTACACATCTTTTTAAAGATAAAATGTCCATGGAAAGAATAAAATGATGTAAAATTATCCGCAAACATAATATGGCCACATAAACTACTCTGCTGGGCAACATATCAGAAAAGAGCAGAAGCTGCATCAAAATTTTAGAGAAAATGTAAATGTATAGTAATTGTTATGTAATATTTGTACATACAGATAATCAAAAGGAGCCACATTACTATTTTTTGGCTCTCCGAAAAACAGTTATTTAATCTTCCAGCACCGATCAACTTGTGTAATTGATCAGGCAACAAACCAATGAACATTCTACACTAAAATGTTACAAAAACAGATGATTTTTATGTGAAATTTTCTGCTAAGAAAATACTATCAACAAACTTTATTTCCCTGTGTTTATGCAGTGGGGTTTGTACAAAAGAATTTTAAACAAGCATTGAGACTTTGCTGCACCTCGAGAGCATTTTTTGTGGCCAGATTTGCTAAGAGCACAAACACAAATCTCTAGAAGTTCATAGTCTTCCTCCCAGAATAAAAGAGAAGCCATCTCTGAATTTTCCAAAAGCATTTTGAAGTCAGGTACCCAGCAATCAACCACGTTTGGTAAAATCAAGCTTGCTTTCTCATAAATTTTCCATTTCTTGTGTGGAAAGAATAAGATGTCCATGGAAAGAATGTCTTACCTTCAACAATATTTTGGAATGGAGGTTGAATATGGTCTTCAATGGAGGAAAAGTGTCTCATTGTAGACCAAAGTCTTCAATAGGTGTTCATGCGGGTGAGTCTACACTTGTCCAATGAACAAGTGTGTGGAAAGGAATGTTTGGTGTGTGTACAATGGTCATGAGTGAAGGGTGTAATTGTAACTTTTAGTGTGTGAATTAAGAATATTAATTAATAATCAAATTAATAGGTATGTGTACTGAGGTAATTAAGTATGCAGAAATAGAATTTTCCGTACATTATATACTTAAAAAAGTTTAAACCATTAAATGTGTTTGGATTTTGAATTATAAATTAAAATAAAAGAATTTAAAATAAATAAATAAAGCTACTTTTTTATAATAATTTTACTTTAATTATAAACTTGAGCCATCTTTGATAATAAAAGCTAAAATTAGGTGGTTTTGCTTCAATTTTAAACTTGGACTGTATGATTGCCAGAACAAGATCATTGCAGAGAAAAAGAACAGTGGAGGATCGCGAACCCCTTTTATTGTCCTCTTAAATTTTATTAATTTAAGAAATTATATACATGTATAAAAAATAATTTCACAAACCAATAAAACTTAAGTAACCAAAAAAGGAAAAAGGGAGGAGACAAGTGATTTGATTTTAAAGAATATCAACTTATCAAAACGTGGAGATTAAAAGGATCCACTAGCCAAAGCAAAACCAGACGGTTAGGTCCCCCCACTAATAATTCAGGTGAGAAGAAGAATTGTGCTTTGCTCTAGCAATAGCATGATATCAAGTTTGACCCTCTAGTCAAATTCCTGCTGTAGCCCCCCCACTTAGGACCAATTAATTTCACATATTCAAACATGTAAACTCCAAGTTCTGTATGATGAACTGCTTAGAGACGAGACCCAGATTTGGATATGGGGCTACTATGGAAATCTGGGTAACTTTCTTTAAATAAAATAAAAAAGAAAAAAAGAAGGAAGAAGATAAATCTCAATGCAACCATATCATTATATATACAAATTATGTGTACTTTTCTACTTATATATTAGTACTTATAGCGTAATCGTGTGCACATACTTTTATTTTCCTTCGCCATCTCATCAGCAACCATAGTGAACATTAGATATAATTTTTTATTTCAAAATTTAATTTACCATGAGGATAGTATTAAAAATGTGGCACCATACAGTCATTTTAATTTCATGCCTATAGTGGTAAATGGGCCATTGATCAGCAACTTTAGTTCTTGTTTACTGTTAATTTATTTTTGAAATCTAAGCAAGTTCTTATCCATAAAGATTAATAATGAAACCTTTGTAGGAGTTTGTGAAAATAACATATCTGAAAACATCACCTTCCAACTATCGTATTTTATTCTTTTCTCCACTCTGAATTTGAAGAGCCAAATCTGCATACTTCATTGATCACTTAATCTATGAAAATATATTAACAGATCTAGATTAGCGGGTCCGGACATCTAATTATCATATATATATATATATATTACAATTAACAATTAAAATTATCTCTAATATCAAAACCCAAAAACAGAAAATAAATAAATCAGATTACATCAGCATCAAATTAACTAAAACAATAAATACTACGTACTCAAAATTAATATTTTAGAAAATTATTCATAATTTAAAATGAGAAGATAAGATTCATTTGAATGTAACTCACACCATACATAATTTAAATTTATATCTTATATTCAAATTTTGAACACGCAATTTTTTTTTTTTTTTTTGGGGGGGTGGGGGGTTGATATAATTAGTCTCCAAAGATATCAATAGTTTGAAAAGGGATTGAAGGAGTCTAATATATCCATCAAGCATTGCCTATACAATACTTTCAAAAATGACAAATCATAAAATGCACTAGGTCGGTTATAACTTATATCTTATCACTATTATTCTATTCATAATTTTTTTTTATTATATCATGAATTAAAATAAAAAAAACACGTCAACATTTATATATAATACTTTGAAACTACTCAGTATTAAATTCTAATTCTCTCCATTTCATATTTCTAATAGAAGATTTTCATTATAAATTCAAAATTTATATATATGTAGGAAATGACCATGAAATGTGGACGACAGCAAAAGCACACTATAGTGGGTATACTAGTGTAAGTGAGAGCATACTTGAGAGGTGTATGACTTGTGTAGTGTGTGTGCACTGGATCACATTGTTGGTAGTCCCCAAAATTCTCTCTTTGCATGTGCTTCAACCACTCCCCTCACTTTGGACCCCCCTTTACATGCCTATAAATAGCCACCATTTCATGCATTTGGGAGTCAAGGTTGTGGGTTTAAAACACATTAATATGGCTTCCCACAAAATTATGAGTGTTATTTTCCTTGTGTTATTAGGGTTGGGTATGTGTTCTGCCACTAGAGCCCTCCTCACCCTTCAAGGAGGTGTTGGCTATGGCTCAGGCCATGGTGGTGGAGGTGGTAGTGGCTATGGTGCTGTAGGCGAACATGAAACTATTGCCTATGGAGGTGGTAGTGGAAGCGGTGCTGGTGCTGGTGCTGGAGCTGGTGGAGAACACGGTGCTGGTGGAGGTGGTGGTGGTGGCAGTGGCGGTGGAGGAGGCTCTGGTGGTGTTGTAGGAGAGCACGGTGCTGGATATGGAAGTGGAAGTGGAAGTGGTGAAGGAGCCGGTGCTGGCTATGGTGCTGGAGGCGAACATGGAAGTGGTGGTGGTGGTGGTGGTGGAGGAAGTGGTGGTGGAGGGGGAGGTGGTGCTGCGTATGGTGCAGGTGGAGCCCACGGAGGTGGTTATGGTGAAGGAGGTGGCAGCGGTGCTGGCTATGGTGCAGGTGGAGAGCATGGTGCAGGTGGTGGTGGTGGGGGTGGTGGTAGTGGTGGTGGTGGTGGAGCAGGATACGCAGGAGGAGCAGGAGGTAGTGGATACGGTAGTGGTGGAGGAGAAGGAGGGGGTGTAGGAGGTGGTGCGGGCGGATCTGGTGGTGGGGGTGGCGGTGGCTCTGGTGGTGGAGGTGGTTATGGTGCCGGAGGGGAACATGGAAGCGGATATGGAGGAGAAAGTGGGAGTGGAGAAGGTGGTGGTCATGGTGGATACATCCCTTGAGAGTACCTCATTGGCTCATTCTCCTCAAAGGGGACATGTCCTCTTACTTATTACTATTGTAATAGTGCAAAATAAGTTTAATTTTGGCAAGAGGATGCTTATGTCATGAAGTTATATATATTCTATGAAATCCAAAAACGGATGCCTACAAGATTTGTATGAAAAAGTGTGTTGTTTCTTTTATGACTTCTTAAATTTAAGACATGGTGCAATTTTATCCACAAAAGTCCCATGGTAATCCTAAATTAACCAATGGGTTTGGCTCCTATATTTGTGGACATGCATTAAATTCTGGGAAACTCATAGGTTGATATCACTAACTTTGGCAAAATCTTCTACACCTAAATTCATCTGTCCCAATCTCAATGTATACTTAATCATATGATCACATTTTCAGCGGCTTCCCAAGTGCTAATTTTTAATTTTTAATTTTTAAATGTAAGAATGAGTTTATTAAGGCCAAGTTTGGGTACTCTCAAAAAAGTCAAAAAGTCAAAAAGTTACTCAAAAAGTTAAAAAGTTAACACTATTCACCAAAAGTCAACAATTACGGCTGCACAACTCCCAATTCGAATTTTTCCCTATAAATCAATTTTTACAATTTTTTATTACACATTTTTCCATAAAAAGTAAAAAAGTTAACCAAAACATCCATATTTTCAACCTCAATTTTTTAGTCCAAAAAGACAAAAAATACACTTATTTAGGACATCCCAAACAACCCCTAAGTAACTTGACCAAAGTGATTTTTTATTATACTATAAAGTGGTAATTATTATTACTTATATGACTTGATCAATACTTTAGATTCATTTTTTAAATTCGATTTGATCAATGTTTTAGATTCATTTTTAAAATTTGACGACTTATTGTGAAAGTACATGATATGTACTTTTCTATGAGATGACATAATAAAATTTCTAAAAAATAACAAATTAACAACTATTCATGTTTGGTATATTGAGGCAGAAGGAGCTACAGAACAAACCCATCTGAAGTAATACAAGGATATCTAGCTAGATATAATAATAAAAATAAAAATAAATAAATAAATAAATAAAAGCTTTAGCTTGAGATGTATTTATATAACTTGAAATGTGGGATACAGGGCAAAAGCTCCCTAGTGGCAGTGGGGTGTACTGGTGCAAGTGAGAGTGTACTGGAACTGGAGTGCATCGTCTCAATAATGATTGAGGCTCTTTTTTTTAAAATAATTTTTTTTGAATCTCAACTATTAATGGTATGAATTTCACACATATATGAATAAGTCTCATACATATATCAATGGTTGAGATTTAAAAATGTTATATAAATTTTTAAAGAAGGGAGTCTCAAGCATTTTTTTCTGTGTACTGGATCACATTGTCGGAGACTTTCAACCAATTTATGTGGGACTCACATAATTTCATATAAATTAAAATAATAAATTGAAGTATATATAGAACTAAATATAGAATGAGACACAAATTGTCATAAATGATGAGTCACACATATGGGTCTTACATGATGTAAGCCTCACATCTTGTGAGATATTTGTGTTTAGTCTTTATATTTCTAACATAAATGAAATTAAAAATTTGAATGTATTTATGGTATTATCACAAGTCATAAAATTTTCACTTTTGGACCCCTTGACAAGGGAAAATTGTTTTGTCGAGTCATTAAATTTGAAATTTGTAATTTCATATTTGATTCTGATCAATCATGATTGACTATAAATCTCATTTAGCACATAGGGTTATGATGAGGCAATTCCAATTTTATGTATACAAAAATAGCTCAAGCATAATTGATTGTCTAAAATCCATCAAAACAATTTCAAGAATTTTTTTTACCAAAGTCCCCAATTTAAACCTAATAAGGGTTCGTTTGTGATGTGTGTTAGTTTTTTAGCTTTTTGATTTTTTGGTTATTTTATCCTAGGGTTAAAAAGTCTCGTTTGGAATAGACTTTTTGACTTTTTTGATTTTTGTGAGAGAAAAAATGAAAATGATTATGGTTTGAATGTGACATTTTGTCTTATTGGGTTAAAAATTCTATTTTATCTTTTTGTGACTATTTTAGTCCCAAAAAAAATTCATTTTAGCTTATTCCAAACGAAGGCAAAGATAATGTGTGATTTTGAATTGCTATTTGCTACTCCTAAAATCTTATTTACATACTTTGTTCTTATCTTATTTTTATAAAATCAAAAACATATCCTCACGCTCTATGTGTTTTAGTAGAAAATATCACCACTTATATAATTATTAGTACGTTGATTTTAAGAATGTAACCAAATATAAGAAAATTTATTTTTACGAAAAAATGTTTTCAACGGGAACAAACGGAGCATTACATGTATAGATAATTAAAAGAATCTAAAAACGTTTTTTGAGGCAATTCCTACCGAGGAGTCTCTAAAATTAAGGATTTCGGATTTCGTTTAAAAACTTTTCAAATATATATATATATATTATCTTCTTCCTTATCTTAGAAGATTTAAAAGTACCAATTAATAGAATTATTGAATATTATTTTCTTACGAATGCTAACATATTTTTATCCACACAATACTGTTTTCTTAAAAGAGAATATTATAATATCAACTGTTAAAGGGACCTCAGTGTTAGAATTTTAAAATTCAATTTTAATTTAAGAATCACAAAAGAAAATAATAAACCAACTTTTTTAAATACAAAAGGGAAAATGCATTTAATTTTTCAAATATTCTTCAATTATTACTCAATCTGAAGTCACTCATTAGCAAGAAACTTCCATTAATTAGGCAATCTAGTAAGTTGGCACCTAATGTGAAAGGTTTTGCATTAATGAGATATCTATCAAATAGTGATAGGTCTAGTTCGAACTAGACCTATCACTATTTAAATGTGTGCCCATCCCTGAGGGATGGGCACACATTTAAATCGTTTCTAAAAATTATTAAATAGATTATTTATGTAAAAAAAAATTAAATTAATCGGATATTGACAGTCGTATGATTGCAATATATTTGTTTAAAAAAATAAACAAAAAGAATATTTTTTACATAAATAATCTATTTAATAAGCTTACAAAATGAACAATCCCTTCAACTAAATTCTTTGATCCAATTAATGGATAATCCCTTCAAAATGAACAATCCCTGCAACACACATTAAGTCCATCAGGATTTATATGCTAACTACTTAATAAAAGTGTAGGTGATTGCTCGAAATTCTTTTTTTATTTATTAAATGATAACATCACCCATCCTCCGACTCCTATATATAGCCCCACTTCTGTCGCATGTCCAAGTTATATGGCTGTGATGAGATCAAAAAAACATTCTTGTCATGGCTTCTAACAAAGTTTGTTGTTCTCTTTTTATTTTTGAGGTTATTAGTCACATGTTGTTCTGCAACAAGAGGAGGACACCATTGCAAGTTGGGGTGTGCAAAAATCCAAATTACCCGCAGACCTGCCCGACCTGTTATTGCTTCGGACAGTTACGGTTTTATTTTAAAAATTTTCATCTATTTTCAATCGGTGATGAGACTTAAAAAAAATAAAAATAAAAATAAAAAATTATAACCGACTGACCGAATTATATACAAATCTATATAATAAGGCAGCTCAGTTTTTTTCCTTGATGGGACTTTTGTCCCTTTGTCCAAATTTTGACCATTAGATTAATTTGATCAAAGGGTTAAAAACATCTCACTCTCATCTCTTTCAACCGACACTCTCTCAACACACGCCCCCTCTCTCTCACACATACTCCTCTCTTTCAAATTTTGAACACACTTTCATCTCTTTCAAATTTTGAACACACTTTCTCTCTCTCTCTCTCTCCCTCCATTGGAGCCCATTCCCGTGCTTCCCTGTCGAAACCCACCCTTTGCCGTGCTTCCCTGTTTTCATCTTCTCTTCCTCCCTCCCTCTCTGCCGTCAACAGGGGAACATCAACAAGGGAGTCGTCACTGCTGGAACAAACCGAAGCTCTGCTTTTTGAATCTGTATGTATTTGTGTGTATATATAATATATATAATTTGCATTTTGTATGTATATAGATATGTATATGTGTATATAGATGTATGTAATGGGTTTGATTTATGAAATGGGTTTGAAATGGGTTTGATGATTTATGTTGAAACAAAAATCAACATGATTTTGTATTTGATTTTGTATAAGATGTATTTGATTTTGTATTTGATTTATGTTTGAAATGGGTTTGATTTTGTAGGAATTAGACACGTACTGAACATGGGTTTGAAATGGGTTTGATTTTGTTTGATGATTTATGTATTTGATTTTGTATGGGTTTGAACATGTATGTATTTGATTGAAATGGGTTTGCTGGAACAAACCGAAGCTCTGCTTTTTGAATCTGTGTTTATTTGTGTGTATATATAATATATATAATTTGCATTTTGGATGTATATATATGTATATAGATATGTATATGTGTATATAGATGTATGTAATGGGTTTGATTTATGAAATGGGTTTGAAATGGGTTTGATGATTATTTGTTTTTGTAATGTTTGATTTAGATAAATAGTCATAAAAATGGGTTTGATTTAGATGTATGCTGAACAAATTTTATATGTGTATATAGATGTATGTAATGTTTTTTATGATTATTTAATCTAATGGTCAGATATGACTATTTGTTTTTTTATTATAGTGATTTAATAGTATGTTTTTTATTTTGTTTGTTTTACTTTTTTTTTTTTATTTTTTTTTTTAATAGTGTAATAGGGAAAAAAAAAATACACAAATATAAAGGGTTACAAATGAGACTTGCATCCCTATAATTTTTTACTTACACCTCATAACAGAATCACTTAACAGTGTAATTTTTTATTTCTACTTCACTGTTAAGTAATTCCCACATTTTTTAAATATATGTACTATATGTAAATTATGATATTTATAAAATTAATCATTATAAATGTCATAATTGAATTCTTTTAATGTTGTAACTAAAAAAAAATTGAGCCATAATCAAATATTACATAAGACATACATAATCAAACTAATATTATAATTAATATCACAGTAAATTTAACTTAATTATAACTAATACTAGAATAGTTATACGTAAACATTACAAACATCGTAATTGGTGCATATGGTACATACCACAAGAGTGATATGTATAGTAGAATTTTCCTAAAGTATTTGGTAAAGTTTAATTATTGGATAACCAACTAGGTTTAGCTTAGTTGACCACTATAACTTTCCTAAAGGCTTAATTCCTAGGGGAAGGTAATGTATTCAACTCTCTTTAAACACTTGGTGCTTTGCAAAGGACGAGGAGTCTGACTCCCACAAATCTATATAACAATGGAAGGGTGAGTTTGAAAATGTCTTTAAAATTAATGGTTTAGATTTATCCAATTTAAAAAACAATGGCTCAGATTTATTCTTCAAAATATATCTCTCACAAACTATCTTTAATGGTTTAGATTTGTCCAATTTAAAAACAATGGCTGAGATTGAAAAGAGTTTCAATGGTCTAGATTTATCAATGACTAAAATTCAATGGCGCAGATTTGTTTACCAATCTACTCTCACCAACCCACTACTCTCACCAACCCACTGCACTTACCAGGTAAGGCAGTCTTCACATCATTTCTTTACATCATATGCATCATCTGTATCAATGAAGAAGGAAGAAAGCTCTGAAGAAGGAAGAACAAAGCTCCGAAGAAAGCAATCTTCTCCACCATCACCAGGTAAGCTCATCCCGTCATCCCCACCTTCAGTTTGTGTCAATTCAAACATTCGGAGGGTTTGTTTTTGAAGCAAAAATGTATTTATCAAACATTTGTTTTTTCAAAAAAAATTCTGAAGCATTTGTTTTTTCAAAAACATTTGTTTCTTCAAGAAAAACATTCTGAAGCAAAACATTCTGAAGCAAAAATTCATGATTTGTTTGTTTTAGATTTGTTTGTGTCTCTTCACTTACTCTGCCTCTCTTTCCCATGTTAAGAGATGGATTCATCTCTTTCTTTTATTGAACCCTTCATTGATTTCATTGAAATGTGTCTAGATTCTGTGTCTATGTGTCTATGAAATGTGTTTTATTCTGTCATGAACTAGATTTTGTTAAGAGATGTATTTTATTCTGTCATGAACTAGATTTTGTTTTAGATTTCATTGAAATGTGTCTATGTATTGAAATGTGTCTGTCGATGTATATCATTGGGTTAGATTGGGCACTGAATTAGATTTTTTTCTGTTATGTTTTTTTAAGATTGTTTAATCTCTTTGATTTGTGTTTTGTACTAAGATTATGAGACAAAAAAAATTTAACAATTCTATAAGTTTGATAAAAATTTAAAATTGTCCCTCCTCTTTGGAGGAGCCATACGAAGCACCTTTCATTTCTTGCCTCCTTGAGGTATGGACAACATTTTGTGCTTTAATCTAAAAGAACAATGCTCCAGTCTTTCCCTGGCAGTGAGTGGGTATGAATTCTGTTAAGGCTCAGTACCTCTTATGATGTTCTTTAATAGCCTTATATTTTCCAACAAAGTAGAGGCAAATAAATTAGACTTTTTCCACTTTTTGGCAGAAACAGTTAATCATTATGTTCATTATGTATTTGGTTGTTTATGTGTGACATGGTGGCTTGAAAAAAGTTGTGTTGGGGTTTATTCTGCTACCCACTTGATGACTTATTTTATACCAGAATGAACCATATTGAAAAGCTTTTATGGGGAGTTTGTTATTATGAACTATATTAGTTTTGGTGGTCTTATTCTGCATTTTGATTCAGGGTCCTTATCGATTGGTTGCTGAGGACGGCAAAGCTAAATGTTCATGGGTGAGCCTCGACGAGGTAGTTTTCTCTCTTACTTCTATTGCTTAGATTATTCTTTGGTCCATTTTTTTAACAATTTAGATTATGAGACAAAAAAATTTAACAATTCTATAAGTTTAACAATTTAGATTATGATTTGTGTTTTGTATAAGTTTGATCAAGTTTGATTAAATTGATCACAAAAACAATTCTGTAGAAAAACAATATCACAAAAACAAACAACATCATTATCAGGTGGGTTGGATACGGGTTTTCAATTCTGATTGTTATTTTTTAGTGTCTTTGGAAGTTTCGGAATGAATGTATTTTTAACGGATAAAAGATATGATCAAATTTAAGTCAGTTAAAAGATATGATCAAATTTAAGTCAGTCAAAAGTGGAAGGACTAAATGTACAAGCAGTAGAATGTAGGGACTATAAGTATAAGTATAAGTATAAGCAATAGAATGTAGGGACTATATTTATGTCTTTGGGTTTATTGGTTATGTGTATTGGGTTTTCTATTTTTTCCTTTATGATCGGTAATTTTTTATTGGATTTATTGGGGTCTTTAGGCTGAATTTGGGAACATAAACTGAGAACATTTTTATCTTCTCTGAGTACATAAACTGAACCAAATGAAAGGTTCAGAACATTTTTTTTCTTCTTTTTGTTTCACTCAAACATGGAAATTAAAGCTGAACCAAAATGAAATATGTATTTGTTTGGTCATATGAGATTTGGACGTCAATTAAACTGGGTTTGGTATTCTTTGCTAGAAAAAAGAAAAAAAAAATTAAACAGAAACAGATTTAAAATGAATTGAATTGGATCTTTTTTTCTTAGTTGGAAATCAAATATGAAATATGTATTCCCCTTTGTTTTTTTCAAGGAGCAAGAGATCTGGCCAGACCACCCACAATTACTGATATATATCACAGTGCAATGGAAAAGGCCAAAAACAGAGAAGAAGAAGCTGAAGAGGCCAAAGAAGAAGAAGAAGAGAGTGAAGAAGGCAAGAGAGTATTGAAGAGAAAGTGCTCAACAAGGAGATGATTTAAAAGAGAGTGAGAAAAGCCCAAAGGAAGAGGGGAATTTCAAGAAGGCCAAAGATATGTGTCTGATCTCTCTGTTATGGCATAAATGATGAGAATTGTGTTATTTGTTTAGTTGTGTTAATTGGGTTTTGATTTGTTTATCTTTTCCAGCTTGCGATTTCGATGGCTACAAAAGCAACCTCGCTTGCAAGAGAACTTAAGTCGATCAAATCGGACTTTTGTTTTATGCAAGAACGATGTGCTCTTCTTGAGGAGGAGAATCGGAGGCTTCATGATGGATTTGCCAAAGGGATTAGACCCGAAGAAGATGATTTGGTAATCACTTGACTCTATTTATCCAGAGTTTTTTATGTCTTAAAAAGTATCGCAATTTTTTTTGGTCAAATTCATGTCTATTCAAAACAAAATTTTCTTTGTATTTTAAACATGACTTCAAAACCTGAAATTTTGTTTCAAAACATGACTTCATGAATCGACCTGTGTTTGGAAAATAACTTAGATTGCCTGTTGTAGAAAAGGGTTTCTATTTTTTCCTTTATGATCGGTAATTTTTTGTTTGGATTTATTGGGGTCTTTAGGCTGAATTTGGGAAGATAAACTGAGAACATTTTTATCTTCTCTGAGAACATAAACTGAACCAAATGAAAGGTTCAGAACATTTTTTTTCTTCTTTTTGTTTCACTCAAACATGGAAATTAAAGCTGAACCAAATGAAATATGTATTTGTTTGGTCATATGAGATTTGGACGTCAATTAAACTGGGTTTGGTATTCTTTGCTAGAAAAAAGAAAAAAAAAAATTAAACAGAAACAGATTTAAAATGAATTGAATTGGATCTTTTTTTCTTAGTTGGAAATCAAATAAGTAGTTCCATGTGTGTATATATGTAACTCTCTGCACATGTGAGATAACAGTGAACATGATTTTGTATTCTTTGCTTAAAAGAAAAAAAGAAAAGAAAAGAAAAAGAAAAAAGAAGAAGAGAAGTTTCAATGTGGGTATATATTTGTATCAATTAAATAGATTTAGAAATTAATTGAAATAGATTTTGTTTACTTTGCGGTAAATAAGAAGTTTTCTTTGTGATTCTTTTTGTTTTGTTTTGTTTTTTTTTTTTTTCTTTTTGCTTCACTCACAAAAAGAAAAACAGAGTGCTGGATTTGTTTATATAGATTTCAAATTTGTTTTGTTTCTATGCTAGAGTTTGATTTGTGTTAAATCATTGAGTTTGATTTGGATTTGTTAAATCAATTTCAGATTTGTGTCCTTCTAAAAACTTTCTAAGATTTTTTTTACAAAAAACTTTCTAAGCTTTAGAGCATTTTTTTTTTCTTTTTGTTTCACTCAAACATGCAAATTAAAGCTGGGGGACCATGCTGAATCATTTCCACCAATTGAAAGCTTCATAGAATTGTTTTTTGTTTTTTTGTTGGTTCTATTTTGTTAAAAATTTAGATGTTTTTGATAGATGTTTTGTTATTTTAGGGTTCTGTTTTGGTTATTTTTTTGGTTCTGTCACAGGTTTCTAATTTGACAGACCCTTTCATGGTTTTTCAGCATTGTTTGGTGGTTGCAATTTTAGGTAGTTCGATGACTTCTTTCCATTTCAGGCGGTTTCATAAAGCTCTTGACCTCCTTCCCTTACAAACCAAATTTCAATAGGAAGTTCCTTCTATAAAAATTTGTATCTTTTAGAATAAGAACCAGCCATCAAAAACCCAAGGGGTTTGTATTTGATCTACACATTTACAGAGAACTTGGGAAATTTGATTTGTGAAGAAAAAACAATAAAGAACTTGCAAATGAAATAGAGGGTGGTTTTAAAATTTATAAAAAAAGAAAAAAAATACACACACACACACACAAACAAATTCTTTCCCTTCTTTTTTCACTGCATAAATGCAAGATCCCAAACACAACTTGAAAGTGCCTATGCAAATAAATCTTAACCACACGAGTTAAATTTTAGAGCAAACCAAAGCAGAGAAATCATACAAAGTAAAGTAAGGTAAAGCATGTATGTATATAACCTACAACACGGATCTACATACTACATTTGACCATCCACTGCTGAGGTTCTTATATATTTAAATTAAAAAAGAACCTTGCAAAATACATGATTTCTTTAGAAAATACAATGTACATTAATGAAAGTCTACACTCTTTCTTATGAAAGTCTACATTAATGAAAATACAATGTACATTAGTTTCAGACAACTACTCTGGGGCTAATGAAAGTCTACACTCTTTCTTATGCTTCCTCGGTAAAAACCCATGTACAGAAACTATGACATCATCTCGAATCAAGTCGGCTTCCTGCCCTGTACGAGGTTTCATCGGATTATTGAAGGCTGTCCCAGTCTGCACAGTCTATGTCCTCCCAATCCCTGCAAATAAACGTAGGGTGGACTACTTTAGCAACAGATGCATAAGTGTTAAGATTATTGATCTCATTTAAGAATTTACAATGTATCTTTTATAATTTGGCTGAAATCTTCATATCAGTGGAGCTTCATTCTCAGTTAATGGAGTTGTTTTCAATTTTTAATAACTCAGGAGTTGTCTTGGGTCTTCGTTCTCAATTCTGCTAATTTTTGCTGATGTTGTGTGCTTTTTTGCTAGGGTTTTTGCTCTGGTTTTTGGGTTTTTTTTTTGCTCTGTTCTGTTTGATTATGCTGCTGCTGGTTTTATGAAAAAGCTGCATGTTCAACTTTCAATTGGCCATTGATGGTTTAATTTAATTATGGCTATAGTCTTAAATGTTTCAAATGTTACAACTTTTTGTTAAAGAATCTCTGGTATGGTTTAGATGGTCCAAATTGGCAAGAAATTATGTGTCTTTTTATCTAACATTGAACACGCAATGAGATGAGCTGAATTTGCAAATACACTAGAACTGATGACATTGTGTGCAGCTGAGATTGCTTGATTGAGATGTGCAATTTGAACATGGGTTCTATTCTATTGCAGGTGCTTATCTTGCAAGATAGTGTAGAAGAGAAGGACGATAAGATCACAAGGTCGAAGCAGGAGTTGCAGCAGAGGAGCATAGTGAAAGAGGAGAAGACTGAGGTAGCTTCTGATAAGAAAGATGGTGACATCGACGGAGGGATGCTATGTCCTGAAAGGACTTCACCCCCCAACACCGCCGCTGCCCGCCCGCCCCCCTCTCGCGCTCTCACTGTCTGTATATTGTACATTAATTTTGGTTTTTTTATTTTTCTTGACTTAAATTTTCTATATCTTTTAATAGGCCAATAATTTTTGAGACTTAGGAATAAATTCCCAAAGCTGTTGTAACATGATGCATAGGCATGATTTTTGAATGGGACTGCCCCCTTTCCCAACCCCTCCCATTAAATGGTTGATTGTGGAGGCTGCAAAATGGGAATTGGGAAGTTCAGGACAACACTAGGGATGGCATTCTTCCTCTCGCTAACTTGCTGGACCGCATTCCATTTTTTTTAGTGTGCATACGGGGATTGTGTTCATTATCAATATAGGGGTTAGAGAATATGTGCTAGAATGAAACCTATACTTTGTTATCATATTGATGGGTAGGCAACCATAAATGTTTTCAAATTTTTGGAATTGGTTTTTGCAGGATTTGAAAGTGATGGATGTTTTTCAACTTTTGATTGTTTTTGTTTTTGAAAACAAAGAAAATGAAATACAACCAAACAGGTTACTACAGTTCTCTTACAAGTTTATTGTGCATTTAAAAGTTATAGGATGTCCATTCAATAATTTTACTCTTTCTCAATATATTGTAGGGGACGAAAGAGTTGAATCCTAAGTTATTCTTTGTTTAGGCAGGCTGAATTAGATAGGATTAATATTCTTAAATTTATTAGCTTTAGAAATTATCAATGCCTTTAGGATTGTATATCATAGGTGAAGTTTTAAATCGAAGTAATATTATCATTTTGAATTGATTTGTTACCACTGAGTTTCATAGCACATGATATCAAAAAAATTGTTGTCAGTGCCTTCAGGCACGGGTTATTTCTAGTGTATATATACACTTTCATTATTATAATGTCAGAGCATTGATAACTTAAAACAGCTAAACTATTACCTTTATCTTAACTCAGCCCCCACCACTCAAAATATAAATATTTTTTTAATAAAAAAAAACTTTCCAAGATAAATTGCACTTCTCCCAAGTGCAAAGACATTGACATCTCACCTAGCCCACTTTGGGAAACAAAAAAAAAAGTCAGTTTTTAACTTTTTATCCATTTTAAGTCACGTCACTTCTTATAATTTTTACCCACAAAAAGACAAAATAGACTAAAAAAGTCAAAAGGCCAACTTTTTATCAACTTTCCAAAACACCACTCTATCTCCCCCCTAAAAGACTGTAAAACATTAATCATTTCATCTCTTTCTCTCTCTCTCTCTCTCTCTCTCACATCGACTGATATCCCCCCATCCCTCTCCCTTCTCAAACAAAGGCTCTCTCTCTCTCTCTCTCTTTCTCTCTCTCTCTCTTTCCCCTCAAGTCTTTCTTGTCTTCATCCTCTCTCTCAACTCTCGTCACTCTCTCGTCTCTCTCACATCCTTTCGTTTCTTTTTTTCTTTCTTTCCCTCTCTCACACTCTCTCTCTGATTTACCTGATTAAACACTAAAATCCTCATCTTCAACTTATAAATCTACCGAATCTAAAACCTTTCTAGCAAAACAACAACGATTGAAGAGATACACAGCAGGTAAGGACGATGGTGACGTTGTGCCATGGTAGAAAGGTAAGTATTTCCTCTCTATTTTCAATTTTGTCCATTGTCTTCTATCATGCTTAGTGTGTGTGTAAGAGAGACTGATTTGTATAGTATGTGTTGTGATTTTGTTTTGTGTATATTTGTTAGGTATTGATTTTGTAGGCGAGAGGAATAGCAGCCATAAAACTGAAATGGTGAATTAAAATCACTTGACCGAAAACCCCCCGTCAAACCAAATACCCGATGTGCATGATTTTGATCATTACCTCGGTCGAGATCAGATGAACATTTCTCTATCCGGAGCAGGTCGATTCGAGTGACAATTCTATGATAAAACTAAGCCGACTTGACCCATGCACACCTCTAATTGCAGATGAGTATGCTTTTGGGTATAGCAGTGGAGGTGATGAAGGCTACGGTGGTGGAGGGTGGCCTAGTAGTGGATACTGCGGTGGAGGTGGTGGAAGCAATGGTGTTGGCGGGTATGGTGGAAATGGTGAAGGAACCAGACTTATTTTTGGCAACAGTAAAGGAAGTTGTGGCGGTCAAGGCTACAGTGGTGGTGGTGGACCAAATGGTAGAGGATATGGTAGCGGATGTGGGACTGGTGACAGTGGTGGCGGAGATGGAGGACCAGGGCAAGGATATGAAGGAGGTGCAAGGAAAGGTGAAGGGTTTCGTGGCGGTTCAGGAAGGCCAGGTAGAGGTGGTGATGGCGGCGGTGTAAATAATTTTATGGTGTTATGTATATAACAACGTTCATAATCTAAAATCATGAACTATCATGATTTTCACAAATAATAACATAATGCGAAAAATAGATAACATGCCCAAATCAGTTATGCAAAACCTTCGAGTGATCCATAATTGATTGAACATAAACTTAATATCAATATTAGTGGAAAAATATTTCTCTCTCTTAACCCTCTTTAGAATACATTGAATTCAGAATCATTTGATGGATAGTCTGAATGTCCTTTTATAGGTAGAAAGAGCACCAGTTGTGACCTACGGTTCACGACAATTGAAAACTCATGAGAAAAATTACCCCACCCATGATCTAGAATTAGCAACGGTGATTTTTGCTTTAAAAATTTGGAGGCATTACTTGTATGGTGAGAAGTTTGAAATCTTCTCCGATCATAAGAGTCTAAAGTATTTATTTATTTATTTTTCTCAAAAAGACTTGAATTTATGACAACAGAGGTGGATGGAATTTATGGAGGATTATGACTTTGAGTTACACTATCATCCAAGGAAGGCCAATGTGGTGGCCGATGCTTTGAGTTGAAAATCTGTGAGTAGTTTGGCAAGTGTGGCCATTTGGGAATGTGATATGCTAGATGTTATTAGCAAGTTTGATTTGCACTTGGATGAGTCGGAGAGAGTGCTACCTTGTTTACTTTGAATGCTCAACATACGTTCGTTAGGAAGGTCATAGAGGCACAACGAGGAGACCGTGATGTGGAATTAATCTGTGTTAAGATTTCTAATGGAAAGGAAGAGAAAGGTTTGAACGTTCACTCGGATTTGAGTGTACGTTACCTAGACCATTTGTTTGTATCAGAATCTTGTAAAGAGGAAGTACTTTGGGAGTTCTATCACTCACGCCTTGCGGTACACCCCGGGAGGTAATAAAATGTATCATGATCTTAGTTGTCAGTTTTGGTGGAGGGGTATGAAACGAGATGTCATTTTATTTGTATCGAAGTGCCTTACTTGTCAAAAAGTGAAGGCCGAACACCAAAGACCAGCGGGTTTATTACAATCTTTACCGATAGCCGAGTGGAAATGGGAGCATGTTACCATGGATTTTGTAGTTGGGCTTTCTAGAACACAATGAGGCAATGACGCCGTTTGGGTGATTGTTGATAGGTTGACTAAGTCTACCCATTTCATTCCGATGTGCACCAGCGACTCAGTTGAATGCTTGGCAAAGTTGTACATTAGAGAGATAGTTCGACTTCATGGAGTCCCTGTGACTATTGTGTCAGATAGGGATCCTCATTTTATTACCTGGTTATGGCAAAGCCTTCAAGAAGCGTTGGGAACTAAGTTGACTCTTAGCACTGCTTATCATCTTCAAACCAATGGACAGTCGGAACATACCATTCAGATTTTGGAGGACATGCTTAGAGCTTGTGTCCTTGACTTACCATTAGTTGAGTTTGCTTACAACAATAGTTACCAAGCTAGTATTAGGATGGCACCATTTGAGGCCTTGTATGGCCGACCTTGTAGATCACCGGTTTGTTGGGCCGAAATGGGTGATGCATCGTTACTAGGTCCAGAAATTGTTAGAGAGACAACCCAGAAAGTTGTTTTCATTCGAAAGAGGTTAGCTACGGCCCAAAGCCGACAAAAGAGTTATGCCGATAAGAGAAGACGACCTTTATCTTTTGAAGTTGGTGACCATGTGTTTCTAAAAATCTCACCAAGGCAGGGTTTGATAAGATTTGGTAAGAGTGGTAAATTATCTCCAAGGTTCATTGGGCCTTTTGAGATCTTAGAGCGAATTAGGGAAGTGACATACCGGTTAGCTTTATTGCCACAACTTTCGGGAGTTCACAACATATTTCATGTAGCTATGCTTAGGAAGTAAGAACCCGACCCTTCTCATGTGCTTGATTGGGCTGACTTGGAGGTAGATGATGATGCCTCTTACAAAGAATGATCGGTTCAAATATTAGATACCCTGGCGCAAGTGTTACGGGGCAAAACTATACCGTTGGTAAAGGTGTTGTGGAGACACCATAGGGTTAAAGAAGCGACGTGGAAACGGGAGGCTGAAGTCCACTCCAAATATCCGGATTTGTTTGAAAATGCTTAAGTTGTTTTTCTTTGTAATATTCCCTAGTGTTGAGGGAAACGTATTTAAAGTTGTTAACCACATGTTGATATGTGCGTTGTTGTTTTAAGCATAAGGTTGTTGAGAGTTGCCATTACTTTTTGGGAAATTTCATGTTTATGCGTATTTGGGAGGTTGTTGTTAATGAGATAACCATGGTGGAAATGGTGGAATTTGGTTGAGAGTTAGTATTGTAATTTGAAAATGAAATAGCGTGATTTTGATCACTAGAAACCCTTTTGTTTGGGTAGTTTGATTTGAAATTTCGGGGACGAAATTCTTTAAGGGGGGAAGGTTGTAGCAATCCCAGTTTTGCCACTTCACTGAGTATGTCAAGGATCGAGCTGTTCGGTCAGCTCGCGGCAGTCCAGGGGGCAGCGCCCCTTAGTGGGTCCTAGGGCAGCGCCCTAGTGAGGTTGAGGGGCAGTGCCCCGAAGCAAAAATGCAAAATGCATTAGAAGTTGCTTGTCCGCTCGAGCGGCTGTTTATGCGCTCGAGTGGAGAATGTTTGGTTCCAGAAATTTGATCTACCTGCAAAAGTCCTGAGAAAGTGTATTTGATGCTCGAACGGGGCTTTCCACGTTCGATCAGACCATGTTATATCATTTCATGAATCTGATATTTCAGATCACTTTTGTATATCTCTCTCTCTCTCTAAAAACCCTTTCTTCTCCCTTTTCTCTACATTTCCCTATGCCAAATTGGATCAAAACCTTGATTTCTCAAGATCCATTAGAGTTCTGCCATAGATTTTTCATCAAAGTTGGTTAACTTCTCGAGGGTTTTGTTGTGTGCGGTGAAGATCAAGTTTCGACACCGTTGATTTTGGGAGTTTCATCTCATTTCTTCTTCAAAACTTGAGGTAGGGATTTTCTAAGAGTTATATATATATTTTTGCAAGATCTATATGATTTTCGAAATCATCTTTCGATAGCTTTGAAAATTGATTGTTGATTCAAGAAGTTGAGCGATTTTGAAAGTGGGTTTGTCTCTTGTTCTTTTAAAATGATCTTATGGGTTTTGATCTTCGTTGATTGAAGAAAATATGATTTTGGAAAGTTTTCTTTCAAAAGATTTGAGTTGTATAGTTTTGATAAGAAAACCTAGAATTTGGGAATTTTTTTAAAGGAGACTGAAAATCCATGAATGATATTGTTATATTTATTTTGTGTGTCAAAATAAATGGATGTTTGGAAAATTTCTTATTTATATTTATATAAATGATGATTTTTAGGAAATATGAGAATTGTTGTTCATTTTGGAAATTATTGTTCAAAACGTTGAAATAGTCTTGAAAGAACTAATTATTGAGGATAGTTGAGAAGAGGGAATTGTGTTATTCCTTAGATGACGAATTGGAATAAAAGTATTTATATTCATCTTGTGAAATTGGCATATCAATTCATTTGATTACATTAAACTTTGAAAGTTGATTTGAAAACTTGTATTGAGAAAAGAATGTTGAGAAACAAGTTTTCATGAAATGGTTTTGGGATAAATACGTTGGTAAGTCTTGATAGGTGGTGTAGATGATATTGAACAAGCTGGCCTGAGAGTCCGGGGTGAAAGACCGAAAACCGTGAATAGGTGTCAAGCCTTCCGGTTAATACCAGTAAAAATGACAATTTGGTAGTACTTGTATAGTCTACTTGCAGACATCGACCTAGGGATTACCAGAGTCGTATTTACCATCCTTGAAATAAATTGTTAAGTTTTGAACAATTGAAATTGCATGATATCATTGAGCATGATAGTTTTCAAAAGATGAAAATGTGATTTATCTTCAAAAAAGGGCATAGCATGGCATTTTCATTTTGTCTCCTGAGGCTTGTATAAAATGTATATACTTTGTTAAGAATTTCCTACTGGGCTTTATTCTCACCCTACGGGATTTTTGTGTAGGAAAAGATGTGGTGATCCCACCTAACTAGGGGCGTAGAAGTATGTGTGTTGGGAGTACAATACTCTCATTTTGCTGTGACTCTGTGTGTAAGCCAAGGGCTGTGTTTGTGTGGATTTGAATAACCGTTTTGTATAAGCAGGCTCAAACCTTGGAAACTTGTAAACCCTTGGGGGTATTTATTTGTTTATTTACTTGTTGTTGGATTAATGTATTGTTGCATGAAGAACTATTGTATCATGTAATGTAAGTTTGGAGATTTATATTCGTTTTTCCTTGAAAAAGCCATGATTGTTGTATTATCATTTGCGCTAGAAATTTGGGGCATTACACTTCGAATACAGTGAAGATTGTCAAACAATCTTAAGACAGAACTTCCTTAATAAAGTCTTCATTGTATTAATAAAATTCATTTTATAAACCTGTTTTATTTGAATCCAAGAAAGTAAATTTTTGGTTTTTGTAACAAGGAAATTTATTGTGTTGTATTTTATTTTTCTGGTTTTAGTAACTAGAAAAAGTAAAATTACTTTGTGTTATAACTTATTTTCTGTTTTTGGTAACTAGAAAATTAATTTGTGTTTTGATTTTGGTTTTTTCTAATTTTTGTAATAAGATATTATGGCTTCTGAAAGTAGTACTCTAAATCCAATTGTTACAATGACTCCGGTCCTTACCCAAAACCATGTTGAAGTTCCAATGAGTCATGGAGAAAAACTAGAAAAATTTAATGGCACTGAGTTTAAGAGATGACAGCAAAAAATGTTGTTCTATCTTATAACTTTTAATCTTGCCCAATTTCTCCGTGAAGATGCTTTAGTGCTTAAAGAGGATGAAAGTGATCGGTAAGTTATTGCAGCGGTGGATGCATGGAAGCATTCTGACTTTCTGTGCAAAAATTACATTCTCAATGGCGTAGACAACATGCTGTATAATGTTTACAGCCCTCTAAAAATAGCAAAAGAATTGTGGGATTCTTTGGAGAAAAAATACAAGACAGAGGATGCCGGCACAAAGAAATTTATTGATGGCAAATTTATTCGGGCAATGGGATGCGTTCACACGTCGAAGCTGTTGGAACTTTCCGACTTATTTTAAAAAATGGCTTTGTTTTGGATCTTGAAAACACATTTACATTCCATCTTTTTTTAAAAACTTAATTTCTGTTTCTAGACTAGTACCGTTTGGATTTGAATTTCAATTTGTTAGTGCAAATTTTAGTTTGTTTAAAGACTCTATTTCTGTAGGATTTGGTACTTTAATTAATGGTTTGTACAAATTAAATCTAGACCCTATTTTTGAACAAAATCTTTTAACCTTGCATGGTGATATTGGCATTAAGCATAATATTGTTGATGAGTCATCCTCTATTCTTTGGCATAGGAGATTGGGACATATCTCCATTAAGAGAATAAAGAGGTTGGTTAATGATGAAATCCTTCCGACTCTTGATTTTACCAACTTTGGTATTTGTGTGGACTGCATAAAGGGAAAGCAGACCAACAAGACCAGTAAAGGTGCCAAAAGGAGTGAGGAAATTCTTGGAATCATACACACTGATATTTGTGGACCATTTACTCCACCTTGTCTAAATGGTCAGAGATATTTTATCTCATTTATTGATGACTTCACACGATACATGTATCTCTACCTCTTGTTTGATAAGGCCGAGGCACTTGATGCCTTTAAAGTTTATAAAGCAGAGGTAGAAACACAAACAGAAAAGAAAATTAAAATTGTGAGGTCAGACAGGGGTGGAGAATATTATGGGAGGTACACAGAATTGGGACAATTACCAGGTCCATTTGCTAAGTTTCTTAAGGAAGAAGGCATTATTGCACAATATTCAATGCCTGGCACACCACAACAAAATGGTGTTGCTGAAAGAAGGAACCGAACACTTATAGACATGGTAAGGAGCATGCTTAGTTATTCTAATGTGTCTATAAATTTATGGAGTGAAGCTTTGAAAACCGCTATGTATATCTTAAACAAGGTTCCATCCAAGGTTGTTCCCAAAACACCGTTTGAGTTATGGAAAGGATGGAAGCCAAGTTTAAGACACTTACGTGTTTGGGGTTGTCCAGTTGAAGTAAGGGTGTATAACCCACATTTAAAGAAATTGGACCCCAGAACAGTTAATGGTTTTTTCATAGGCTATGAGGAAAACTCCTAGGGTTACAGATTTTATTGTCCTTCAAATTCACTTAGAATTGTTGAAGCTAGAAATGCTAAGTTTATTGAGGAACTTGACCCTAGTGGGAGTTACCCTCGAAAGATAAAGTGGAAGGAATCAAGGGATCCGGATACAATACCCATGAATATAGGTGAATTGGTTGTCTTTCAAGATTATCAACCTGATATTCTTGAAAATCAACAAATTCAAGAACTTTCACCATAAGAGGAACAAGTCAACATAGAGCCTGTAGCTCAAGTCCCAATTGAGACTACAGAATTAAGGAGATCCTCACGAGCTAGAAAGTCAGCAATTTCTGGTGATTATTTTGTATACTCAATGGAGTCTGATTTTGACATTGGACCTAAAGATGATCCTATTTCATTTTCCAATGCCATGAATACGGATGATTCTAAATTATGGTATGATGCCATGAAGGAAGAGTTGGAATCTATGGCTAAGAATCAAGTTTGGAAAATTGTTGAGTTGCCTAAGGGAGTTAAAGCGATTGGCTGTAAATGGGTCTATAAGACCAAGAAAGACTCAAATGGCAATGTCGAACGATATAAAGCCAGACTTGTAGCTAAAGGTTTCACTCAACGAGAAGGCATCGATTATCATAATACATTTTCTCCGGTTTCTAAGAAGGATTCATTTCGAATTATCATGGCATTAGTAGCTCATTTTGATTTGGAGCTACATCAAATAGATGTGAAAACGGCATTTTTAAATGAGGATCTTGAGGAAGAAGTATACATGACCCAACCTGAAGGTTTTTGTTCTGATAAAGATAGTCACTTAGTTTGCAAGCTCAAAAAATCCATATATGGACTAAAACAAGCTTCCCGACAGTGGTATTTAAAGTTCCACAATGTTATTACTTCATATGGTTTTACGGAGAATGTTGTGGACAACTGTATATACCTTAAGGTTAGTGGGAGCAAATACATTTTTTTGGTTCTATATGTGGATGACATTTTACTTGCATCTAATGATTTGAGATTGTTGCATGATACTAAACAATTTCTTTCTCAAAATTTTGAAATGAAGGATATGGGTGAAACTTCTTATGTCATTGGCATAGAGATTCACAAAGATAGGTCCAAAAGGACATTAGGACTATCTCATAAAGCCTACATTGAAAGAGTTTTGGAGAAATTCAAGATGAGTGATTGCACTCCTAATGCAGCACCCCTTTTAAAAGATGACAAATTCAGTTTAAGTCAATGTCTAAAGAATGATTTGGAAAAGGAACAAATGGTTAGCATTCCCTATGCATCTGTCGTAGGCAATTTAATGCATGCTTCGATTTGTACACGACCTGACATTGCATTTGCAATTGGGATGCTTGGAAGATACCAAAATAATCCAGGAATGGAACATTGGAAGGCTGCAAAGAAAATCATGAGGTACTTAAAGGGAACCAAGGACTATATGCTTACTTACAAGCATGTTGACTGTCTTGAGGTGGTTGGATATTCAGACTCGGATTTTGCGGGTTGTCAAGATTCCAAAAAATCCACTTTAGGATATGTCTATCTGCTAGCAGGCGGTGCTGTTTCATGGAAGAGCGCCAAAGAGACGATAATTGCATCGTCAACAATGGAAGCAAAGTTTATAGCCTGCTTTGAAGCAACCTCACAGGCTATTTGGTTAAGGAATTTTATTAAAGTACTTCGAATTGTGGATTCAATTTCTAGGCCATTAAAGGTTTACTGTGATAATTCGGCTGCGGTTTTCTTCTCTAACAACAATAAAAGTGGTAGCCGAAGCAAGCATATTAACATAAAGTATCTTGCTATTCGAGACCGTGTTAAGAAGCAAGAAGTCAGCATTGAGCATATTAGTACCAATATGATGATTGCAGATCCCATGACCAAAGGTCTTTCTGTAAAGGTGTTTTCAAAACACGTTGAGGGCATGGGACTAATTGGTTAGCTCAATAATTTTTCTAGTTGTTGTTTTATTTTGTTTTGTCATGACATTTTGATTATTATTAGTGAAAAGTATCATTTTGTGCACCTAAAGTATTTGTGATGCTATGCAGTCCATTGGGACTATTAATCCATATGGATCATTGGACCCAGAATAACTTATTAGAAGTTATTCATAAAGAATGACACCACATAAATTTAAGAGTTTGATACAATGTAATACATAGAAAGAAATACTTAATTGATAGAGTATAACCGCTATAATTCGTGTATTATACCTCTAAGGTTTGGGTATTTTTATTTAATGGCCATCATCAGTTTGTTAGTTACCCAATAGTCAACAACGTATGTTATATGTGCCAAGTGGGAGAATGTAAGAATATCCATAAAGTGGCCCATATGCCACATGTTTATTTTATTTATTTATTATATATATTTAATTAGTTTAATAACTAATTAATTGGTTGAATGACTAATGGGTAACTAATGTCTGTTCACTATCCCATATGGTGGTTTCATGGGACTTTACAACTTCCCTGATTGTAGGAAGTTATAAGGAGTTACACTTGGATATGGGTCCAAACCTATCTATATATATGCCTGTGATAGCCATCAAACACAGACGTTGTTTTGTGAATAGAATAGGCTTGAAACTCTGTCCCTTTCACTTTTCTCATATGGTTCTATAAAAGAGTTCTGTTAGTGTCCTTCGTTATACATTCAAGATTTGATCATTCAAGGATAAAGATTCAAAGGCTTGAATATCATGGCAGGAGATATTCTTCTTTCTGAATTAAAATTATTTTAATTCTCACATTACACAGATGAAAATTTGGTAATGAATAAACTTTACCCAAGAAAAATATACAAATTCTATCGAAACAAATTTGGTTATAAGCATCAGCCTAAAATTTGTCTTAAAGAACTAGGTAGATAAAACAATAGCAACACTACTATTGCAAGCCTAGCGAACTTCGATGTGCATGTACTCTCTTTATGGGAAACTTAGACTCAAGAAATATGAAGAATAAAATGCAAAGTAAAGAAGAAATGACCATTCTTACTATCAATTGAAGTGAGAGGGATAGAATTTATAGATTCCTCCATGACTCTTTAGAAAGGTTGTGACCCTTCAAAAACACAAACCCTCTCATCTCAAGAGACACAACTATTGGAGTAAATTTAAATTTAAATTTTTCAACAGTTTGTACAAAAATCAATTGTAAAATTAAAAATAACTCTTTTATTTAAGTGTAGGATTCATCTTGTGAGACAAAATTATGTTTAGTTTTGTGATTCGCTTCTAATTTATGTGTGAAAAAGTCAATAGACCTCTTTGAATAAATACAAATGTTGAGTCTGTATCCAATCTTCTCTCTGAACACCCTCTCAACCAAATTATGTATCCAAATCATTTATACACGAAATACCAAATTTTATTCTCAAGCAATTTGTAAATGGCAAGAGTACTTTAATAGCCATACATATGGGAAAATAAACGAAAATTCATTTAAAAACAATTTTTTAAAATCAAACCAAACAGACACGTGTTTCTAAGCTCTTTGTTTGAAAATTCTCTTCAAATGCTCTGCAATTACCAATGTTGGAGTCGGAGCCGACGAAACCGGCGACTCCTCGGGTGTGTTTGGATCAACATTGTCAATGAGGGATCGACCTTTGATCATATCAGCCTCTCCATCTTCATTCATCATAACCATGTTGCACGGAATTCTGTGTGCATAGTATTCACTGTATCTCTGGTGATGCCTGTTGTCAAACACAACCTAAACAATTTAAAATTTTAATTCTACTGTAAACACAAAAATTAAACATATAATATAACATAGAAGAGTAATGTTAGAGATATCAAATATTTCACATGGGTGTGGGGTCCATAAAAGTGTGAGATCCAAATTCATGTGAGACATTTAGTCATTTATTTGATAAAAAATTTAAGACTTGTAATATTTTCTAACATAGAATATATAGAAATAAATAAGATTATATGATTCTATAGTTGAGTTCTTCACATATTTGTAGAACCCACAATTACTCGAGAAACAACAAAGATAATTTCAATTTGTGGGAGTGATTTACCTATCAAACACTACAAGAGTTGCGTGGAGGCTTATGATTTGCTCAACAACAATTAATTGCAAAGGGTACCCCATTTCAGCTCTCATTTGCAGTTTTACCTATATAATGCACAAAAATGTTGTGTGTATAATAAATTGACAATCTTAAAGTGCATAGCAATCCTGCAAACTTAACAATAAATAAATAATCCATAAGGGAAAAAAAAAATAAAAATCATTAAAAATTTGAAAATTTAAAATATGTAAATCAAATTTATTTTGGATGTAACGCACATCACGCTAAGTTTAAATCTACACACTATACATTTAAGTTCTAGATAATTTTTTGTACAGAGCATCTCTAGGAGGAATGAGGGAAATATTACTATATTAGAATTTTTATTCACATCTTTTGATCAAAATGATATGATAGTGACATTTTTATAATTAAATATCATTTTAATTAGTGTCTTGTTTTACAACAATAAGTTTCAATGCAGTCATCACATTATTCTGTATGCAAATCATGTGTGATTTTTATTTATGTATCGTTATGTGAGAAAGAAAAAAAAATCAATGTTACAGTGATATCACATTTTTATCCACACACAACATTATCCTTAAATAATGAAAATGTAAAGCTTATAAATAATATATATACCCCATATTGTTGGCAAAGATCAATTAGTTTTTGGACTTTTTGATACTTGGAATCGCTCTTCCACTCGGTTTTCTCTGGGATGCTTAACAAATCTTCTAGATCCATTGTCCAAACGTCCGACCATGTCTTTGAAGATACTAAACAACACACGCCAAAATTAAATTGCATTAATTTATTAATCAAATCTTTGGTTAAGTACTATTAGCTTCGTTTGAGAATAGATTTTTTTAGGAGTTTTTCAAAAAATTTATACGGGAATGCGGTGGCTCAAAAAATATCAATTTATTGGAGACAACCAAATAATTCCTAACCATGGGCTCAGCCCAAGTAAGGAAGTCCATCAAACAAATTTCACAACTTCCTTCTATAAAAGGAAAACATCTCATGAAAGATAGGTATGCCTCATCTCTATAAGACATTAATACTTCTCAATTCTTGATCTATTCTCTTGGCTTCAAGAACTCTAACTTTGTCATCAGAGTCTCCCCGGCTGGCAACCCCGATTGGGTGATGCCGACCATGTTTATCTTTATAGATTTATGGGGATAAGCTTATCTTTTCGTTGAATCTCTTCAACAATTTATGTGAGAGAATTTATTGGATCTCACAAGTAAAATAAGTTAATATATTTGGGAATGATTTGTTTTAATTATATTGAAAAACGTGAGTGACTTATGTGTGATTGTTTTATGTCAAATAAATTGATTAATTTAAGCATGCTTGTTTGGAAAAAATCAATAAGGGAGGTTAACAAGATAATATAAAAAAAAAATCTAAAAATATAAAAATTAATCACAGAATTGGACACAATTTTTTCAAATGAGATGGGTCAGATCTTTCGTGAGTCTCATCCCATGTTTAAGGGTTGTGTCCAATTCTGTGAGTAGTTTATGTGCAAGTAAAGGAATGATAAGTAGATATATGCTCACATGGAATGTTAAGCCAAGGCGTGACACCAAGCAGAGTAACAGAACAAGAAGCCTCAAGAGCTATGTTCTTGAGGACCCATTCAAGTGGCTCCATTGTAAACTCCTTCAAAGCATCCATAACCACCACTACATGCTTGGGTAAGTCTGATGAACTCGGTGACTCACCAGGTATCAAATCTTGTGCCAGTGTTCTCTTCCCCTTTGACAATTGTCTTGCTTGTTTGGCAACCTGGTTTTCTTCTTCCTCTGTTATATCAGGAGCAACCATTTTATCCTCTTCTCTCGTTTTTTTTTTTTTTAAGAAAATTAATAGTAGAGAGAGAGAGAGAGAGAGGAAGGAATTGTTGGGGATCATTTTGGTGTTTATATAGAAGGGTTTCGTATTTTGGTGTAGTTTGGAAAGAAACAAACAGAGCTTTGACATAAACAATGTGTGAGCTTAGTATGCTTTTTTATGTGAACTATGCTACAGTTTAAGTACAGTGTGATAATTCCAAGTTATAATACTTTGGGTTATACAGATGATTTGTTGATATATGACACTCGTACTTAGTCCCGCTCAAAAATAAATTATTTTAGTTGGTTATTTGACTTTTTAATTATTTTTTAGTTTGATTAAAAAAGTTGTGTTTGAGATGATAGTTGAATTTTTTTTATAGTTGATTTGGTAATTATGAGAGAAAAAGTGAAACGACTATAGATTAGCTAAAAAAAGTTGTGTTTAGGATGGTAATTAGTTTTTTTTTTTAGTTGATTTGATAGTTATTAGAAAAAGGTGAAATGATTATGAATTGAATGTGACATTTTATCTTATTAATTATTTTAGCTTATTTTATCTTTATTAGCTATTTTAACCACATAACGTCTAGCCAAACAAGGCCTTAGTTTAAGATTGTCAAACTATGTGAATGTCTTTTAGAAACTAACCTATACAAGATTAAGGGTTTTCAAGTAGGAAAAGCACTGGATATGCCAGTCTTTTTAGCTAGGAGAAACTAACTAGGGAATATACCAAGGGTTTATACCCAATCCAAAAAATAATTCATTTCACTACATCTAATCCACTCTTTAATTTCATTAGCAGTAATGTCATGACTAAGAATAACTCAAAAGAAGCCTCCAAATAAAATGTATTTTGGGTCGTGACTATCAACTTATAAATCTATTTTGAAAATCATCTTGTGATGCTAATATTCCCACTTCAGCGCAAGCATAATACTGGTAATGTTGTCCATAACCGATGTGTGATGCCAACATTTCCAACTTAGCATAGACACAACTCTTATATAATATTGTCCACTGCATTGTCCACTACAAGGGTTATCATTTCATTTGACTTGAAAGTCTATGCCCTCCAAGCGTTTTCCCAGCCCCAGCCAGTACCCCTTGGAAAATTTTGATGGAAAAAATTAAAAACAAAACAAAACTAATATCCAATATAGGCCCAAATTTCAGCATGTTGGATAGAGTTCGGACCTAACAATTTTTACCCTGGGCCATCCCGGTCCAGCCCAACAAACAACGGGTCAAGCTTCGGGCACCATTTTTGCGGATCAAACTAACCCAACCCCTAGTCTACTATGACCCAACTTGAACCGTCCGCCTCAGGAGGAATCCTAGATGAATGTATCATGCAACGTCTCCACAATTGGATTCCAACAATATCCTCCAACAAAGAGCACAAACCAAAAACTAAAAAACAGAGCTTTATACAAGCACAGTAAAGAGTCAACTAAAGAATTAATGAAATCATATAAAAAAACATTTCAGTTTTTTTAATTTTTCAGCATCAAAATGGTTTTAAGTCCTCCCATAAATATCAATTTCTCATCCAACCAATGAAACACTGAAATAATGGCACATAAGAATTTAGACCTGAAATTTATAATAAATAAAAAAAACTCATTAGGGGGCTCCATTGATCTATAAGGTTCTTTTATGAGTTATTTACAATGGTAGCGAATTGCAATTTACTTCATGATCTAAAACACTTTCTGTTCGCTTAAAACATTTGTAGAACTAGCATAGCCCAAATAAAACTTCGACTCAAAACTCTACATCTGAAACAAAATATAAACAAACCTATGGAGCCAAATATTCCCAAGGAACAAGAGAGAGTTTACTGTCAACATCTACAAAACATCTATGTCGGTCGAACCTGTTCAGCGTAAACTTCCAGCAGCCACCGGACGCAAAAACGAGTCAAGATTGGCCTTATGGTGAGAACTTGAAGGCCTATCATTTCTGTTTGAAGACAATTCCACTCTCCCGCCCCTCTTACTGTTCGAAGAACCTTGAGACCCATTCATGGCAGCCAATAATTCTGCGCTCCTGGTATTGGGCATGTTTTTCAATAGTTTACGAGCCTGCTTTCTGTGTGAATCCTCCTCTAGATCATTGTCCAATTCTCTTTTACAAGGCACTTGTCTCTCTGATAATGGTTCACATGGGATAGAATAACTGGCTACTAACAATTCCAACCCAATTCATGGTGTTAGTTCTTACCAATTTCAAGAAAATTACAAAAAATGCATAGATACTTTAGTTTTTTAATTGGTTGTAGACTGCATAAATACACAAATGAAACTTTAAAAAATTAATTTACCTGGAGGCTCTTCTGCATATATATCAGGGCTAGGGGGCCTAGGGAGCGTTGAAGAAGTGATATTGGCACCGTTCTTAACTTCATCAAACTCTTTATTGCAACTATTTTCTGTAAGAACAGATGGAGATAACTTTTTCTCAACTTCACATGAAGCTCCGCTGGTAGAATTACTTATCTCCGGTGGCACTGGAGTAGATAACCCTTCATGTCTAAATCCATTAGAAGGCTCCACAGAAATTCCAACCACATCCTCTCTGGCTTTGTTGATTTCACAACTACAATTATTTGCCACGTGAGGGGATGATGTAGAAATGTGATCCACGTTATCTAAAACTGACTTGGGTGAATTGTTTGATACGGTTGGATCTACAGATGACTTATCTGTTTCCATCAAACTTGAAAGCCAGGGTGTGCCCCGCTTTGCATAGAATAGAATGTAGGCTTCCTGAGAAAGCACATAATCTTCTCGAACTCTGACAACCTAAACAAACAAAAAAAACCACTTGAACATTAATTTCTGCTTTCAAATCATCAATAAAAATATAATTACGAAATGGTATTCTCAACCAGTACTGCATCCCAATGTTCCCTCATAGAGGAACAAACAATTTAAACAGATCAAACTAAAAAAGCCATCACATTAAACTAGTTAAAGTTCACAACATTAAAAAGGAAGATTGTACTTCAGGTAAGATAAGAAAACTTTCCAAAAGTTTGTCCATTACATCATGATGCTTAAAACTCAACCCAAAAAGCCTGTCCCAATTACCTGGGAACACATGCATAGATCAATTTCCTCCAAATTATTCTATTCAAAGTCGTATCCTCAGTTAAATTTAAGGTTAAGTGTTATTTTATATCGCGTTAACCCATTGTTTTTTTTTTTTTCTGTCCTGATTGGTTTCTTTTACCGCCTTCAACATGGATCATTTCACTCCTCACAGGTGCATTAATTGGTCTACGATGCACATGGCCATACCATCTCAGATGGCTCTCTCATTTTATCTTTGATTGGTGCCACTTCTAACTTATTCCTAATGAATTTGTTTCTTATTATATCTTTTTCTTGTAACACCACTTATCCATCTCAACATTCTAATTTCATATACACGTATTTGTTTTAACATATTTTTTCTTAACCACCCAACCCAACAATCAGTACCATAATACATCACATCCACATATAATGCAATCTCAAATGCAATGTGAATCTTAATTGACATGAGCAATAATATCCAGCAAATACTATCTTACAATCCACAAAATATGTAAGCATAGCAAGTATTACCTTTGAGTCATCCAACCTGAACCACGCATCTGGGGCAGAACGCACAAAGCTATAGTAATGCCCAGAAGTGGACGAGAATCCAATATGAACCACAATTGCATACAGATCATATTTCAGTTCCACCTATAGGTTAAAAAAAAAGAATGAGAGGAGGTTAGTAACCGGTTCACATAACAAAAGAACAAAGAAAGCCAATGGAACATGGCATTTTTTTCCCAGTTAAAAGAAATATTTGAAACCCACAGATCCCACCCATCAAAGTATTTTTACAACAGGACCAGAAAGTAACCAAAAAGTAAATTTACAACAAACATTTGAAGCCAACATCACAAGATAAAAAGTTTCCCAAAGTTATTCACCAACAACAAAAAAATAAAGAATTTCACTCAACAGTGTCATCGCCTGGATTTGGCTCAAAAGAGGCAATAATAAGGTAAAATGTTATGCCTACAACAGTGCCCTCCCACCCCCAACATGCATCAGCCCTAAAGCACTTAACCTCCAATCCTAACCACAACACCAACTCGGACCATGATGGTCACCCAAATGAAAGCAAGTATTTTATTGAGACATTACATTTAACAACAAATAATCATTCTACATACTTGCACATATTTCTTGCACAAGAAAAAAATTACCGATAAGAATATATTAGCAAGCATTTTAAAAAAAATAAAAATAAAAATTGACATTTTAAATGTAGACTTCACAACATAATAAAAGAGACTCTGTCGTAAAATAAACACATAAAGGGAACAAATTATTAGAAATTTATTTAAAATCAAGAAAAAAAAAATAGGAGTATCTATTAGGGACGAATTGAACAACTATTTCATGAACATATAATAAAACACAAATTTTATAAAGTTGAGGAGGGCCCCTCCTATGTCCATGCTCCCTCCGTCCCTGGCGATGCCCTTCAAATTAGATCACAAGACAATTGCATCAGGCCTCCTATTTATGCAGTTCAAATTCCTAACAGATGTTTCTACTTTTGGCTTTGACATCAGTGACAATTAGATTATAGAATTGAAAGAAATTCTCAGACTCAAAAGACGAGTACACCAATAACTCACATTATTATTCTGACTGGCACTGGTGTACGGCAACAAGTTCAGCTCCAATGGGAATTCCACAAACTTGTCAATCTTCTCAACATAAGAGCCATCATTCTTGAATCTCTTCAAATGGAATGCAGCAACCAAGGGAGCCTGGTCCAATAGAAGCTGCTTCTCTACTGACACTCGTTCCTTACATTTTTCACAGGTAAACTTTGTCTCTGGATCTTCAATCTTTTCCACTCTGGTGAAAGATTCCAGAGCACTAGGAAGTGAACCCACATCCTCAATCTCTAAACTCAGGTCAATCAAGGGCTCGTAAGTGTCAGAACAGTGACCACAATTGCAACATTGAAGCTGAAATTCAAACACAAAAGCATTCAACATTTAATTAAAAGAATCAGTAAGTTAACTCTACCCAAATATGCGTGCATAAGATGTTAGCTAGCTTTATCAGTTAAATTCATTATTTAAAACAGTGATGATGGAGAAGCAGAAATCACTTTAAAATTCATACTTTGCTAATTAGACGACCACCGAAAACTTGCTTGACCAAGTTCTCATCCTCTAAAGGAAAAGCCATATCCTTCATATTCGAATAAATATAACAACTTTCAAGTCTATCTAGAAAGCATTGTAGAAATTCATGAGCATCTTCCTGCTGGAATCTCTGAAAATTAGATGATAAATCTGATATTGATAGGTCAAGAATCACAATGGAATATATAATTTTACGTTAAAATGTGAGGAATCATACAACTAGCTATACAAGATAATGCAAGACCAAAAATTCATAGCAATGAATCAAGCAAAAATGATGATTGAATAGTTCAATTTGCTCTGCTCCAGTGACCAAAACTAAGCAATTGTATGTTTAATGCCAATCCAGCCCACTTCTTTACAATTAGACTTCAACAAATTTCACTGTGAAAGAGGATACAGCTCAAATTGTCAACAAACGTCCACGGGGTAACAACTCTGCCCATAGAAGTCAGTGAGAGTTCAATGTGGTAACGAAGAGCACAAAGTACACAAAACCCTTCAATATCACCTGCAAATTCCAATTCCAAAATCAGAATTCAACACACAAAGACAAGGAACATAGTATTATGAACGATTGATGCATTTACTAACTCCTGTGAACAAATCAAAAATATCAACAACAACAAAAAAAACCCTAAATGAGATGAAACATGCATAATTGAGGATATGAATCTTACGATAGCAAGGCCTCGGGTGATAGTATGACCAAAGACCCTGAATAAGCGGCACCGTGTATGTAAAACATTGTAAGACTGCATTAAGAAAGCAAGTGTTGCCTAGATTTGCAAGCCCAGAACCCTACAAATTCACCAAATAAACAAAATTGAAATTGAAATTACCGAAATACTAAATACCCAAAATTGAAAACATACACATCAAAAATTGGCATTTAAATAGAGATTTAGAACACCAACATACCACAATAGCAGGCTTAATTTCATTGTACCAATCAACATAAACTGAAGCTAAGGGCTTGGTTTCAGTTTCTTCCTGCAAAGACCACAGTTCAGACAAACCCAATTCCGAGGGTTTCAATTCTTCACCCAACAACCACGGCTCAGACAAATCAAAGCTTAAGGCCTTGGTATCTTCACTCTTCCCTCTGCGAGAGTCCCATGGCGTGGTCGACCAATGCGAAGACGAGTACGCCGGAGCAGTATTCACTGGCGAAGAATGCAATGTATCATCTTCTTCTTCGTCTTCTTGGGAATCAACATCAAGAAACAAAGCCGAATCGGACTGATCATCGAGGGTTTCGTCGGGACAAGGCGACAAGTAGTCGAAATTGGAGGAATCATCGGCATTCGAATCCGAAGGACCTGAAGATGAATTGAAAATATCGTCGAGGGTTTCAATCGGGGGAGGCGGAGAGGGTGAATTGGGGGAAAACCCATCTAGGGTTTGCTTCAAATCAACTGAATCAAAAGTCGAAGAGTCCAATTCTCGAGGTTCTGTGAGGTGGGTATCCATGGAAATTTCGAGAGAGTTGTAGAGAGTGATGGGGATGACGAAAATTAGGGTTTTGAATGTGGGTTTTTTTGGGGAAGTTGTTTTTTGGGGTCAATTGAAATTGTGAATGGTGGGAAAAGAGAAGAGAAATGGTGGGTTTCAAAATTAGGGTTTTTGTATTCAGGGATTTGAAGAGGTGAAAGGGAAAATTTTCAGTTCGGACCCGTTTTTTTTTCTTCCTTTTGAAAAGCGAGGGAAAATGGTGAGGGGTTTTGGTTTTCCGCCTCGAAGTACAGAGACATGAGAGAGGAGAGAGAGAGACAGATACGTAAATTTCTCGTTGAGAGAGATACGTAAATTTCTAAGTTTTTAGTTTTTGGGAGAGAGAGATGTAAATTTAGGCCAAGTTTGGCATAAAGTCAAAAAGTTAAAAAGTCAAAAAATTACTTAAAAAATTAAAAAGTTAACACTATTCATCAAAAGTCAATAATTACGACTGCACAATTCTCAATCTTAATTTTTGCCTACAAATCAATTTTTATAATTTTTATTACACATTTTTTTATAAAAAATCAAAAAATTAACCTAAACATCTATATTTTTTTCCTCAATTTTTTAGTCTAAAAAGATAAAAAAATACACTTATTTAGGACACTCCAAATAACCCTTTATAATTTAGAGAGAGAGAATAAAACCGAAATTTTATAGGAGGAGAGAGAGAGGGAATTTTATAGTTTTAGAGAGAAAGGAAAGAGAGATGTGTAAATTCTACTTGAGATGGACTCGTAAGATTCTAGAGAGAGGGGGAGAGAGAGGGGTAATTTTATAGTTTAGAGAGAGGGCAGAGAGAGATGTAATTCTACTTGTGATAGATTTGTAATATTCTAGTTTGTTGGGTTGTTGTAGGTAATGGGATGCTTTGCAAACTTAATCAAAGATATTAATCTAAAACAATTAAATTGATTGTTTATGTTTGAAAAACATTGCTTTGTTTGGTTTTCAAAAACTTTTCTCATAAATTTTTTCTAGATATCTAAAACATAATTTGGTGAAAAAATTAAAAAATATTGATCATTTTTATATAGGTGTATCTTTTTTAGAGACAGAAATAATGTTATATTTTTTTAATTATTTATTTTTATTAAACTATTTCCTATTTTGTGAAAAACAATTAAAAAATTATTTTTAAAAATCAAACCAACCTTAGCCGTTTTAGATAGGATAACGCAAAATAATTATAATTTCATAAAATGCAAGTGAGATGCAAAAGATAGTTGTGGTATAAGACACCGTTCTTATTTTTTCGGATTTATGCTTGCATGAAAATATAGTTATTATGAATTGTTTCTTTTTAAATGTAATTTTTTGTATTTTTAGGTGATGTAATTTTATAAAAATATTCAATTAGTTTAAACTTGTTAATAAGAATTTATTAGGGATGTTCTAAAAAAAAATACTTTTTTGATTAAATAAGTCAGAAAATTAAATTTTAATATTTTTCATTAGTTAAAAAAGCTAAAAGATACTCAACTTTTTCATTAAAAAAATGATAAATTACACTGACCTCCTTTGAAATGTGGAAATAATATAAAGGGAAATCACTTATCAGTTATACCATCAAAAAATTATTACAGGATGATGAAAAAATTGATGATTTTAATTATTAATATGTATAAAGTATACCATCGATATGTAATTTTTTTCAAACACTCACTCTCGATTGAAATTTTCCCTAATATAAATAGCTTCACAATATTAATATAAGGATAAATTACACTAACACCTCCTAAGGTTTGATTTTAATACAACTCCCGTCTTGACATTTCAAGAATTACACTGACCCCTTCTCACAAATTATCTGTGAACGGAAGTTACGGTTTAAAAAAAAATAAAATTATGAAGACTTTAATTTACTTTATTACCCTCTCAACCTACCCAATCATTGCAACCCCAAACACTTTCTCATCATCTCCAAACTCTCCACTCCACCATACACGATATCCACCCCCAACCCTCTGAACTCCCTATACCCTCTACCCAATTCCACAGTAAGCAATCTCTCCCTCTTTTCCATTAATTCCGGCCACCACTCCATGTTCACCGACGGTAACAATGGAGTTCATTTTTTCAGCTGCCACAGCGCCACCACTCCCTCTATTATCACAACTCTTTATCTCCTCCTCACTCGCACTCACACTTTCTCTCTCTACTCTTGTTTGTTGTTGGTCCGGTTTGTGTGGGTTTGATTTTTAGGTGGATTGCTGTACAAAGTGAAGGGGTTAGTGGTGGTGGACATGGGTTTTATTTTTTGTGTGGGTGTGGGGCTGTAATGGTGGGTGGTTGTAATTTTTTTGGTTGGTTGTGAACTTGTGAGTGGTTTCCATGAGGTAGCTTGAAAGATTGTTGCAAATTATGCATGTAACATGCTTGGTTTATTGCTTCAAAGAATTAATTTGTCCTGATCACAAATGGGTCTGTGTTTGTCTTCAAAATTGAATCTAAGTTTGTCTTCCTCTTTTTTTTAATAATGGATGAGCATTGAATTCTAGGCTTGTGATTTGGGTTTGCCATGGTTGTGCAGTCCCTGAATGAGAATTATTGTGGATGCTTTAGATGAGTTGAAGCTGGGAGCTTGATAATCTTATATAAATATACATATATATACTTTATATAATCTTTGAGGTGTTGGGTGCTTGATAATCTTATATATATATATTTCATTTCCTAAATCCTAATAAAATTATATGTATATATAATTTTATTAGGATTTAGGAAATGAAATATATATACATGTACATATACGTTCATATATATATATAGACGCTGTATATTCCCATCTTGATGGGTTAGTAATGGTAAGTTCAGGAAGTGTAGTTATAGTGAAGGAGGGAAGGAAGATGGAAGGAGGGCATGGTAATAAATAAATACAGTAAGGGAAATGAAATAAAGTGAGGGTAAAATTGATATTTAAGAAAATTTAACCGCTAACATAATAACTTCAATTAGGTCAACTAATAGTCAACAAATATAGGGGGTAAATTGTAATGTGACTTTAAATCTCGAGGAGGGGAATGTAATTTCTAGAACGTGAGGGGGGTATTTGTATTAAAGTTAAACCTCAAGGAGTGTGAGTGTAATTTACCCTTAATATAATTATATTGACTTTCATTTTAATAAGACTACAATGATAGGAACTTGCATTAATATGAAGATATAACGATAAATAAAAAATATATATATACATTTTTGAGTAAAAAACAGTAACAATTTTTTTTTATCAAATGACTAATGAAATATTAATGAAAATAGATTAAGTATTATATGAATTAAAATTCTAAAGATCCTTATGTAATTATGCTAAAAAACTATAAGCTATACGCTTTACTAAAAAAATCATTAAATTCACATAAATGTGTAAGGTTTTTTGGATTCACATAATAAGAGAGGTCTGTGTAATCTAATAAAAAAAATATCACTTAAATTCATAATGTATAAACTTTTTTAAACTTTATCATCCAAACAGATAAGGGAAAATAATCATTAAAAATATCGAACCGCCTCTAAATAAATCCGGGCACTCGTGTGAAAAATCATAATTTACCACATGGGAGGAAAATCTTATATCATTAGTAAAATTAATTATGTAAACATATAATTTATTATTAGAAAAATGCTATAAATCTCAAAATTTCTACCAAACAAATGACTAAATGTTTCACATAGGTGTGGGGTCTGCAATTTTGTGGACCCTACACCTATATGAGACATTTGATCATTTATTACGGATCCCATACTCATATGAGACATTTGATTACTTATTTGGTAAAAAATTTAATAGCCCTGGTATTACCCTATTTTAAATTTAAAAGAGAAATGGTGAAGTGTAGTAAGAAGAATAAAAGATAGTTTCTCAAAAAAAAACAAAATTATAAATGTAATGGTTGTTAAAATTACACAATTCATAGAAAAATGCTTACAACACCAAAAACATCACTCTTAAATTCATCTTTGATGACCTAGATTGTTGTAGGTTAATTTTTAATTTATTTAGAAAAATACTATGCTATGCACCCTTATTTGTGTATTATAGGATTTTCCATTTGTTTAGGCTTCGTTTGGGAAGTGGGTTGGCTTTTTGACTTTTTAACTTTTTTGTTTTTTAACTTTTTTGACTATTTTAACCTGAGCTAAAAAGCTTGGTTTGGAAAGGGCTTTTTGGCTTTTTTGACTTTTTTTATGAGAGAAGAGTGCAATGATTATGTGTTGAATGTGATGTTTTATTTTTTGTGACTAAAATAGCCTATTTTGTCTTTTATGGCTAAAATAGCCAAAAAAAGCTCCAAATCCATCTTTCCAAATAGAGCCTTAATAATCAACAATTAAAACTCAATCCATGTCACCTCGCCAATCTAAGTAAAATTTAGGAATAATATTTTGGAGTTTTTCCCAAACTAAGCCCCTATACTAATTTATTTTCCAAACTAAGCCTAGTTTGGCCGAATTTCCCAAACTAAGCTGAAGCATGTTTACAAAACACGCTTTCAACATGTTTCTGACCCAGGCAGTGAAATTATGAAAGCGTGGTTAGAAAACACGCATTTACTTAAGAAAGCATTGTTACTATTAGCGCTTTCAGGTAATGATCGCGCGATTTGGAAACACGCTTTTAACAGAAAGTCGTTATGAAATGGCCCACCCCCTCTCATTTACAACCACGCTTTCTACCTCCTCTCTTTCTTTTCCCCAAAAACCGCAACTAGAGGCAACCTTCCTCCCTCTCTCTAGGTCGCTCACAGTCACTCTCCCTCTCTCTCTCTCTCTCTCTCTCTCTCTCTCTCTCTCTTTGTTCTCTCTCTCTGGGTCGCTCACAGTGACTCTCCCTCTCTCTGTCGCTCGCTGCACCTTCCTCCCTCTCTCTAGGCTCGTCTCTCTCGCAGGTATGTTGGCACTCTCTCTCTCGCTTTCTCTCTTTCAATTTGAATTTTATTTATGTTCATTTTGTTTGTGAAAATGCGAATATGGGTAGAACAGTGAAGGAGGAAGTTTGGAAGATACCAATGTGGGTTAAGGCTAGTTTTCTGTGAATTCAAATTGAGGTTTTGAGAGGGTTAAGGCTAGGGTTCTGTGAATTCAATCCAGTGGTACATAGCTTTTTTCAAAGTGATAATCAATTTTTTTCAAAGGAATGTGAATTCAATCCAGTAGTACTCCATTTTTCTTGAGATGTATTATAGAACTTTTCTAAATTATTCATATATTATACTTATTTCTCAAATGTTTGCATCGCTTATAATGTATTTTGAATAATGATATTGCTATGTTATATCATCATTTCTTCCAATATTTTATACTCTAATATTTTGCTTGATTATAACAAAGGCCCAGAGAGATTCAAGTGCCATTTTTTGGGGTATTGTCACAACAAATACCAGAGTTTATCTTAACTCACAAATGAACATAAAATAAGATATCAAATCCCTTAATTACAGACATACATAGTCTTAGCCCGTAAGTAGCATTTGATTTTTCCTTTTGTTAACTTTGAAAGTTTGGAAATAATCAGGCTTATTAATTTTATTGTGTGTGCTATTTAAGTGGTTGAACTGTAAATTTCATAGGTTTACTTGTATTTAAATTATTCTTTTTGGGATGCTACAGGACATCAACTCTTCTCTTAACTCATTAATTATTTAGGTTTACTTAAAAAATTCTTTTTAAGTAATCATTATTATTTATTAAGACATGCATAAAATGGATGAACAAATCAAATGACATTAACATTTGATATATTATCACATGTAATCTAAATTGATTTTTTGAGAAATCGATACACAAATTCTGAAAATTGTACAAACAAACTTGTTAGTCACCAGGAAGATTGGCGAATCAATGAAATGAAATCTAAAAATTCCATAAACCAAACATTATGTAGAAAACAAAAATCAAATTAATAAAATGTAACAACCTGTATATATAATTTCACTTTCACTAAACCTGAAACACACTTATGTATATATAATTTAGACAAACACATCACACTTATATTGTAATAACAAAGTATTAATCACACAAACTAATCAATCCAATGTTATTGTAATAAAACCAATGCATTTAATTTGAAGAGTAAGCCAAAAAAATAAAAAATAAAAAAACAAAAATCACACTCACAAACATCTAACCACACAAAAAGAAGTAAGATCAAATTGACCGTTTCAGTAAACTCAAAACACGCGTAAGAATAATGAGTTAATATTGTTCATTAATAATATTATTTAATGAGTTAATTAACAATATGAAATAATATTAACTCATTAATATTATTGTTAATATTATTAATATTGTTAATTAACGTGTAAAAACAATGAGTTAATATTGTTAATATTATTTAATGAATTAATTAACAATATTATTTAATGAGTTCATTAATTAATGAGTTAATTAACAATATTAACTCATTAATTTTTAACTCATTTAATGAGTTAACAATATTATTTAGGACATCATTAAAAGAATAATATTATTTAATAAGTTAATTAACAATATTATTTAATGAGTTAATTAAAAAATTAATCATTAATTAACAATATTAATTGTATTAACTTTTGTATTAACTCATTAATTAATTATTTAGGACATCAACAATGATTACTTAAAAAATTATTCTTTTATTAATTATTTAGGTTTACTTGTATTATTGTTAGATTACAATTAATGATTACTTAAATAAAGTTCTTGACTCACAAATAATTGTAATTGAATGAATTAAAATTCATATAATTCTTTTATAAATAAAATCCAATATAAGTATGTTGTTGACATTTTAAGTTTTTTGTTTCATTGAAACGAGTGTATGGAGAGTGTTCCAATTATTTTCTACTGAGGGAGAAACATAATTCGGAATCCCAATGAAGGTGTGTCATATGATGCTGAACCGAAAGGGATATATGGGGTGCAACTTAACACCACGGTTAACAATTTAGAGGAGATGTTCATGTCCAAGATGGCAAGTTACGGCGAAAGTGTCTGATTGAACTTCAAATGTAGATATCCTTATCGCCAGTGACAAGCGATCAGCAGATACAAGACATTACCGATCAATGACGATGAGACGTTGAACACTGTATTAATTATCAGTGTAAGTTTCCAACCACCAAATTGTTTGGAAGTGTACATTGATAAAGAGGTTGTACGCAATGTCCCGAATATGAGACAAATGGATTCTTGTCCCTTCACTACATTGCTTACACAGGGGATTGACACAACAGCGTTTTGATCTCCTATGTATGCATCAGATCAACGTTATTCAGTGGTCTACACATAACAGACGTTTGAGAGCCATGGTGTGAAATCAAGTTCGCGTGGTGGATATGATTATGAATTTCACAATAGCACAGAAGATGTGCCTACCTGCAGCCATCATACCACTCCAGTTGAAGTTGATGGGAGTATGGCGGAAACGGTGAACTATGTGCAGTTTGCTGACACTATTGCTGACAATAACATGTATGGTCCTGATGTCGCCCTAGACGATGATGAAAATGAAATGTTTGACAAAGAAAATTTATTGGCCGGATCAGATCCCTCGTTGACCCTAAAAATGTCCGCATCCTACCTAGACCTGAAATTCCTTTCTGTGAGAACATTCACATAGGTGGTGATTTTGACATGAGTAGCCATGATATCGTTCCCCATAACCAGATCTGGAACGCTAAAAATGCAGAGTTGGACAAAGGGATGGTTTTCATCAATAAGAAGCAACTTTTACATGCTGTGAAATTGTACCACACAAGAAATAATCGAGAGTATAAGGTCGTAACCTCCAAGCGAGACCTTTGGGTATCTGCTTGCAAGCACGATTGCAGTTGGTGGTTGCATACATCTCCTAATAAGAAACATGGTCTTTTTGAAATAAAGCAGTATAGGGGTCTGCACCATTGTTTATACCCAAGGATGAACAGGAACCACATTAATATTGACTCCAGTTACATTGCTTCTCATCTTTTGGAACAAGTTGCGGTGAGTAAAAAAAATATATATATATATGTTTGTTTATAGTGTTCACATCCAAATAATCCAACTCATATTTGATTGTTGTATGCAGAATAAACCTCATATGCCAATTAAGAATGTTATCGAAGATATCAAAAAGACCATCAATTACAGTATATCATTCAAGAAGGCGTGGCATGCAAGGTCAAAGGCAATTAGAATGGTATTCGGGGATTGGGATGAATCGTATAGGCAATTGCCTAAATTTATGCATGCATTACAGACATCTAATCCTGCCACCATCATTAAATGGAAGCATAGATATACCAGAGGTACAACCATCATGCCCGTCTTCCACTTTGTTTTCTGGTCTTTCAAACCCGTCATCGATGGATTCAGATATTGTAGGCCTATTATAACCATAGATGGTACATTCTTATACGGCAAATACACTGGTGTGTTGCTTGTAGCAACGATCGTCATTGCCAATGGCAAAGTATTACCGCTTGCATTCGCTGTTGTCGACACGGAGAGTTTGGAGTCTTGGTCGTTCTTCATTTCAAATATCAGGGAACATATTGTCATGGACCAACAGAGATTGACTTTGACATCTGATCGAGCTGAGAGTATTTTAGCTGCTGTGAGGCGGCATTGGCTGAATGCCTCGCTCCAATTTGTTGGATATCATCGGCACTGCCTTCGACATGTTTGTAGTAACTTCAACACAAATTTTAAAAATAAGGAGTTGAAACAACTTCTATGGAAAGCAGGGAGTGCTCATCAACGACGAAAGTGTAATGCCTACTTAGAACAGATACAGGCCATTAACCAAGATGCCATCGATTGGGTCCGCAAAATGAATCCTGTGGAGTGGGCCCTTGCGTATGACAGTGGATATCAGTGGGGGTATTTACCAGCAATGACGCAGAGTGCTTCAACAGTGTCTTGAAAGATGCAAGGAACCTACCTATCTCAGCTATGGCTAAGTTTACATTTCGACGGCTCGTAAAATATTTTGACGAGATGGGAACCCAAGCAAAAATAGATGCATGAAATGAGTTCCAATACCCTAGAGAGATGCAAAAAACTATCGATGAGGGCATCACAAGGGGAATTACTTTCCAGTTGATATCGTACGATAGGTTAGGTTGTAATGTAAACTAAATTGTGTTTATTATGTTGTGAAGTTAATTACACCTACAAACATGACAATTAGTTTGTATCAATAATGTCTGATAGGCCCTGCCGCGTCTTTGAGATGCAAACATCTTTTCGCTATGGATGAGGTCGCAATACATAGATTGTGCGCATGAATCAACCCACGTGCAGTTGTGACAAATACAAGATAAGACACTATCCATGTTCCTACATGCTCGTTGTTATATCTGAATGTGGTGACAATCCATTCAAGTATATTGATCCAATATATAGGCTTCCTGTATACATGAGGGTTTGGGAAACTAAATTCAACCCAATACTACATCAAGATTATTAGGATGATCCGTAGTGGACCTTAATGCCTAATGCATTTCGTCTGCGAGAAGTAAAACAGGGTCGTAAATCTATGTCCCGTATTTCGAATGAGATGGATATATCAGATAGACGTTTGACCGCTCATTGCAGTGAGTGCCAACAGACAGGTCATGATAGGCAGACATGTCCGGCGAGGCTTGGTCAATGAAGATTATGTAATGCTTACCTGAGTTTCGTGAATTGTGAAATTGTAAAATGGTCGCCCTTTTTAATTGTGAGATTGTAATTGGATAGCCCATGTGAATTCTTAACTTATAATGCAAATGACCCCATGTTAAACTATTAATTAATTATATTTACTAATGTTTTAAAGGTTAGACCAATTGAACATTTTGCAAACCCTAAAGCCATTTTCTTAATTTGAACTCTAAATAGATCATTTTTAATTTTTAATTTTTTACATATTTTAATTGTTTTATATTAAAAAAAATTAGAACTAATATACTAAACAAATAAATTAAACTGAATATGTATGTAAAACAATTTGACTCCAGCACATAGGCCTAAGTTTTTTATTGTATATTTGATTGAAAAATGTGTATTAAAAAATTATATACTTAATCAAATAGTTATTCTATAATCAAATAATTCTATACTTAATCACATTTAAAATTTATGTAATTAAAAAATTTTATACTTTATTGAAACTTTTAGCATTACAAAATCAATAATTAAATTTTGTCAAATATGCTATAAATCTAATCATCGACCTATTTTTTAAACAAATTTTCTCATTCAAAATTTTGGCAAATATTTATGTAGGAAAACTATCCACATGTTACTGCACTATATTCATGGTCATTATTAAGCTTATGTAACTTAGACCCTAAAATAATTTTAAAAAAGATTTCTATGTTAGTTATAGCATAGATAACGTGACTATTTGAAAGGTTTTTATAAATTTTGAGATTCTATTGAATTGTTTATCATACTTAATGACACATAATTTTAAATCTTAAAATAGATATATATATTTTTTAAAATCATAAATTATGGAATAATTAGAGTTTTTTTTTATGATTATAATTAGATTTTAGTGAATTGCTTCCATATTAAGTGGCACACAAATTTATAATTTTAAAATAACTAAGCATATTTTTCTTTTAGAAGTCATAATTTATAGAATAATTAGAGTCTAATTGTTATAGTTAAGTTAGAGTTAACCAATAGAATTTTTTAAAATAAAAAATAATTAGATTTTAGTGAATTGCTTCCATATATAGTATCACACAAATTTAAATTTTGAAATAGCTGAGCATACTTTCCTTTTAAAAATCGTAATTTATGGAATAAATAGAGTTTTATTGTAATGATTAAATGAAAGTTTTATTGTTATGGTCTAGTATTTTACTTGTACAGGCTTCATGGCACATCTACCTGAGAAGGTCTCACTTCTCATTCATCCACATCGGGCTAACAGTAGATGGGCGCATCCGGTATGCAATGTTTGTTGGACTTTACGTTTACAATTAAAATACCCTTCATTTTGTTCTATCTTACGTGATAATATTATTATTTAAACTAGTCATTCTGTTATGCAGGAGGAGGCACAGGCAGCGTTGATATGCCGCCGGGCAGATTCTGGCCTATGGGAGCATCCGTTGGACCATAGAGTCCTTCAGTATATATTACGCGCAAGATTTTATGGTGTGTACCGTATCGGTCCTATTAAACTGGACCATTCACTGATCACTGCTCTGGCCGAGAGGTGGCGCACGGAGACGCATACATTCTATTTTCCGACAGAAGAGGCCACGGTGACATTGCAGGACGTATCTGTCCTATATGGTCTCCGGATTGACGGCCAAGCAGTTACTGGTATTGACCCAACATTTATGAGGGACCAGTGGATAGCGCTATGTGGTGAGCTATTGGGAGTAACACCTACACCTGCAGACTTAAAGGCAGGTAAACTGAGGGTGAGGTGGCTAGCCGAGCATTTTGGTCCTTTACCAGAGTAAGCGACAGATAAGTTGGTACAACAGCATGCCCGAGCATATATTCTGCGGCTCATTGGGGGGGCACTTCTCCCTGATAAGTCACAGAACCTGATCAAGCTTATGTACTTGCCACTGCTGAAAGACATCGACAAGATCGGCGAGTACAGTTAGGGTGGCGCGGCTTTGGCATGCTTGTATAGGATGCTATGTTGAGTGGCTCAAGTGGGTGCGAAGGAGATCGGAGGACCACTTGTATTGCTACAAGTTAGTAAGAATTTTAGTACATGTCAATTCATGTTGTATGACATATATCAACATTGTAATTGGGTCCAAACTATTGCAGATTTGGGCGTGAGAGAGATTCATTCGCATTGCCCCGTCTAGGCGGCAAGTGGTTGCACCCGGGGAGCTTCCCATGGGGCTGTGAAAACCTATATTTAATTATTCTACAAAAATAAATAAATAAATAAATAAATTGATTATTAATAAATTTTATCTGGAGATTTTCTGAAATATATTAGTGTATAAGTTAGTTTTAAATTAATCTAATTAAATCACTAACAAAGACATTATTAATAATAATAATTTTGTGCGTATTCAATATTTATTGTTTATAAATTATTTTAATTAGGATTTAACATGATAATTATTCTTACTAAATACTTTAGTTAAAAATCTTAGTGTATCAATTTTGATAAACCCATACAAATAAACACACACCAAAAAAAAAAAAAAAAAATCAGAATTGAATTCTCAGTGGCAGAATAATGCCACTTGTTTGTTTGCATGTTAATGTAGGAAGCATAACCACATCATACTTCTTGAATTTAGAAGATACGAAGTGACCCCAGAGAATGATGAGAAGAGAGAGAGAGAGAGAGAGAGAGAGAGAGAGAAAGAAGGGAAAAGCCTCAGCATGTTTATATATATGCATGCTACTCTTTGATTAGAAAATGTAAAGAAAACCTGCGAAGAAAATCTGTGAAGTAGAGTAAGGGAATAAGAGAAGGAGGTTAAGAAGGTTGCATATTTTCCTACCATTTCACTATTCCATTTCAATCCTACAACGAAGTAAGAAAACCCTCTTAACCCTCTCGTTGAAATTTTCAGATTATATTCATATGATAAAATGACTAACTTATAGATAAAAAATTTTATATATATGTAAATAAATTTTGTGATGTGTATATCAAATATTTGAAGATATTGATAGTCTTAAAGTCATGGTATTATTGTGGAAATAGGCTTGCATGTATAGTTTATACCATTAAAGAGAGGATTGAAGATTTTATTTGGCCCTTAAATCTGCCAGAAAATTTGTACAAATTTTTAGAAAATTTTATACTCAAAATTTGAAGATGATTTCTTCTACAAAATTGTTGATAATGATGTCTAGTTAATCCAGGAATTTTTGCAACAATTATTGAGCTTTTTAAGAATTTATACAAATTTTTAATTAAATCTGAAATTATAAGACAAATTTTACTATATGTTTGAAAATTTATTAAAAATTCTATATTAAGCCAAATCTGGTAATTTCTAATAAAAGATGAAATTTGAGAAGTCTAGTTTCACGATAAATTTTTAGATTATGGAGTTGATCTATGAATTTAAGTATAGAATTAATTTAAGAAAATGTGATAAATCTGTGTCATAAAATTTCTAGAAATTTTACAGAATTATTTATAACTTACTTTTGGGAAATTCTTTCTGAAAAATGACCTAGACATCTTTATTGAATGTTCTGTACATTTTCACGAATTTTAGAATTGTATAAATAATTTATTTATGATTTTTATTACCTAAGGTATAACCTGAAAATTTCTGGATAGGTTTGAGATCATCACTTCAATTATTTATTTGGAAAAAAGTTGATTATTGTGTTAGTTTAATTCATCAAATATTGTAAATTAGTAATCCATGTATGGGTGTATTGTGGTTTATTTAATATTGTGCTGGTCTAATCTTGTAAATTAAAAATCTATGCATATGTGTGATTATAGTTTATTTTCCTTGTATCTAAATTATTATTTCATACCATGATTTAAATAAATTGTTTATTGAAATTTTGTACATTTATTTATTATTGTGTGACATTTTTTATTACCTAAGGTATAACCTGAAAATTTCTGGACAGGTTTGAGATCATCACTTCAATTATTTATTTGGATAAAAATCAATTATTGTGTTAGTTTAATTCATCAAATATTGTAAATTAGTAATCCATGTATGGGTGTATTGTGGTTTATTTAATATTGTGCTAGTTTAATCTTGTAAATTAAAAATCTATGCATATGTGTGATTATGGTTTATTTTCCTTGTATCTAAATTATTATTTCATACCATGATTTAAATGAATTGTTTATTTAAATTTTGTACATTTATTTATTATTGTGTGACATGTGTAATATTTTATGTTGGGAATTTTAATGAGTTGGTATAACATTATTAGTGATTGAAATTTGAATAATTTCTGATTAATATAAAAACTAATTGAAATGATTAACGGTATATATAAAGTTAATGATCGAGGGTTAATACCGGTTGTTCAGGGTGAGCCCTGGTTTTTAATAATTTTTACGCAAATTGTGTCGCGAAACCCTAAGATAGCACGGGGCTTATTTGAACCCTTATCGGTATTTAGTTTTGGAATAATGATGGATGTGCGGGTGGCACGCAAGGAAGTTACGAACCCTTGGCAGACCGTTCCCTTGGGGTAGACGACGGATGCCACGGCTTGGATATATAACTCCGAGCGTGGGCATCTTTGGTAAATATTTGACCAAGGGGGGTTTCCAAATTAACCGTGGCTATGGCTTAGTGGTTGGTAAAAAAATCTCTTGGGTGAGATTTTGAGCGTCGCATAAACTATTAAAATTGTCAAAATTATTATAATGGCTGTTACATTTATCATGCTATTAATTATTATTATTATTTTAATTATTATGGTTTGATTATTTTCTCTTAAAAAGAATGGTAGGTTGGTTATATTTTCTTACTGTGTTGCAAAACTCATGGCATATATTTTGTTGCCCTGGCGTTTCATGCCAGATTATGTCGAAAAAAGGACTGAGACTGAATTTGGAGCTGCTGCTAATATTGAACATTGGCTAACTTAAAGTCAAGACTCTATTAAAATAAAATTATCTCTTGTATTAGTATTTAAAAATGTTACAATGTTGAATGTGAACTTGTAATATTTTTTTTTGTTGTTGTTGAACTTTGACCATATGAGAATTTAAATTTTCCTAATTAGATGTTAAAGTTATATTTAGCAAGTTACTTTGTTATTTAAATTTTATGATGTTTCAAAAATTTGGGGCGTCACAGGGGCAGAGAGAGCAGCAGTTGCCACCCGAACCTTGAGGCAACCAGTCGAGGGTTGACTTCGGCCATGAGGTCATATCCACCCATGTAGTCGTTGTTTATAGAGACCAGTTTGACTGGATGATCGAGGGCGAGGTTTGAAATTTATTGCATTGAATGTCTTGTTCATTGTATATGTTTTGAGTTCACCAACGAATTTTAATATACTTGTCATTGTTGTAGTTTATATGATAGTCGTATGTTGGGTTCCTCAGTACGCTGCCAGACTACTGCCGACTAGGCCGGTGTAGACACTCCATTTTTGACCGACCTTAAGACTCAGACGTCATCGATTGAGCGCTCGGTGATTGTGCATATTGTGCTCATTCTGAGGTTACGGAGTCTCGGCTGAGAGCCTTGCCTCCGGAGTTCGAGACTCTTTTGTGCTTTGCCTCAGTTTGCGAACCAGGTTCTGTTTTCTCTTCCCAAAGGGAGGGAGAGGTCTCATAGACCATCTCTCAGTGGCCGCAGGCTACGTTTCCTGGTCATAGGCCGCTTTTCCCGTTTGGAGACCAGTTTTCAGTTTTCGGAGCCGTCGGCCGTGCGCCTAGGTTCGGGACCGCTTAACTTTCTCCGTTTGCTCCGATTTTTGGCACACACCTTGTTTCCTCTCTCTAGAGGGACACTGTGGCCTAGGAGACCACCTTCATGGGCGCATGCCACTTTCAATGCTTAACGGCCTATTTTCGGGGCACCCGGCTGCGCGTTTCGGTCCCTGAACCCTTGTTTTGCATCCGTCTTGGTTCATTTTTGGCAGGGACCCTATTTTCATTGTTTGGAAGGTGGTACGGAGGTGGGAGACCAGTAATTCTCTTGGAGACCACCTCTTCTCCCGCCGGCCGATTTTTTTGTCAAGAAGCTGGTCTCCTTGGCTTTTGAGCCACATTTTCTGGTCTCCCATACCACCACTGAGTTGCATTCACCTGGGAGACCACCAATATGGGCTGGCCGACCACCTTTTGAGCTTGACCCTTTTGAACCTAGTCGGCCGACCACCTGAACTGGTCGGCCAGCCTTCTGTTTTTTTGTCTCTCTGAATGCAATCCAGCTGTGCCAGCTGGGAGGCATTTGCTCCATCCTCCGAGGATTGACCCTCTTGTTTTGGCTTCTTAAGAAGCTTGGCCCTTTACTCTTAGCTTCTAAGAGAAGCTTGACCTTTTGTTGAGCTTCTTGAGGAAGCTTGACCCTTTTGGTTTAGCTTCCTTAATAAGCTTGGCCCCTTTGCTCCAAGCTTCTAAGAGAAGCCTTGGACCTCTTCTTCTATAAGAGAGACCCTCCTCTCCACTTGCAAGGATGGAGATTTGTGTGTCTAAAGCTTATGCACTTCCCTCCATATCTCTCTACTTCAAGCTTCAAAAGTCCATAGTTCTTGGACCCTTTGCACTACACCTCCAAGCACAACACCTCCACTATCAACCTAAACACCTTGGAGCTCATCTTCAGAGGTTGAAGAGTTCCTACTTTGGTCCAGAAGCTGCTGGAGGTCTTCTCTACAAAGGTAACACTCATTTCCCCTTTTTTAAGCATTGTTTTGCTTCACATCTTAGCTCCATTTGCAAGCATATTTAGGCTTTGTTATAAACTGAAAAAAGTCTTGTTTTGAGCTTCTAAACATGTTTGTTTAAGATTATTTTTCTGTTGGGGGTCATCTACCCCCTTCCATGCTTCATTTCCTCTTGTTTTAGGCCATGCATTAGGGCCTTTGTTGTGAGCTTTGTTGGCCCTTTTGACCACTGAAATCCAGCGGATTTTCAGTGGTTATTATGTGTTTTTGAGCATCAAAATCAGAGAGGGGTGACCCTCTCACCCCTTGTTTTGTTTACTAGCTTTCTTGGCCTTTCAAAGGAGCCCCTATTTGCATGTTTTCAAGCCATGTTTCAGGCCACTTTTTGTGAGTTTTATGACCTGCATAGGCTCTGTCCAGAGCCCTTTTTGCCATGTTGAATGTCTATTGTGCATGTGTAGAGTAATCCTCTTCAAGGCCTTTCAAATGGGCCTTTACTTGCATGCTTCCGAGGTTCATTTCAGGCCCTTTTCAGTGAGTTTTAGGGCCATCATAACCTCTGTCTAGAAGTGGTTTTGCCATTTGGTATGTCCATCATGCATGTGTTGAATAACCCTCTTATTGGCCTTTCAAAGGAACATATCATTCTTGCATGCATTGGCCATGTTTTTATGGGTTTTTGGGCATTATTTGGCATGGCATACTTTTGTTTTTGGCTGGTTTGGTGAGCTCTCATGTGCTTCATATAGTTATAGTGCAAATCATGGTTCACTAGGTTGTATTGCATGATCTTTTGGCCCTTAATTCTAGCACTTTTTGGCCATGCCTTAGACTGATTTTGTGCATATTTTGGACTGCCTTAGCTCTGTTTTTAGGTCTCATGGTCGAATGATGTTTGTTTTGCATGCTTGTAGTTCAATGTCCGTGCTTAGTTTTGAGTTTCGAGGTCTACTACAGGCATATACTGAGGTGTTGTCATGTTTTGGGGCCATTGCATATCATATTTCAAAGCTTACATGTATGCCATATTTCCATGATTTTCACTCTTTAAATGCGTTTGACAGTTGGGCTTGTATGCCTTGTTTTCGGACTATTGAATGAGCTTCATTTCTTTACATATTGAGCCATCATTTTAGGCCATTTTCCCACTATCTTGGACCTGCCTAGGGTCTGTTTGGGGCTAGTCTTGCCATTTGTGCATCACTTTGTGTACCTCTAATGTAATCCTCTTCAGTAGTTTCGGTAATTGTGTCATCTAGCATGCATTGTGTGAAGTGTTTGCATGATTCAGGACCATTGTGCATCATGTTTCAGAGCTGGAGAATGTGTGTTTCCATGCCATATTTCATCCTTTGCCATGCTTAGTTAGAGTTGCATGTTGTGCCTTAGGATCAGTCCTTTGTATTCGTGCATGTTTGCATGTATTTCGGTTGTCTCATTTTCATGTATGGCCATTGATTTGAGTGTGGCTAAGGTCCACTCATATTGGTTTAAGTCCACCTTGCATTATGTATGCCATTTGGTTCATGTTGTCGCATGTTTGACCATCGCATTGTGTATGCTTTGATTATGCCTTTGTGTATGTCCATCTTCGTATGTGTGCATTATGTATGCCATATAGCTCATGTGCATTATGTATGCCATTTCAGTCCATAGCATTACGTATGCTAGGTTGCATGTGTGCATATCATCCCTCGCACGCCAGTATGATTAGGTTGCATTGCATTTAGGGTTGCATGTTAGTCACATTGTGTATGCCATCTCATTGCATTGTGTTTGGAGTAGGGTTAGTCCAAACACAGGAAACGAGGGGCGTTTCGTACTCAAAGTGACGAAACGTGTCTCAATTTCCGGTTGCCGACGCTCCGGATTACCCATGATGGAGTTTAGGCCTTGTTGTGTTTATGTGTGCATCCATTTCATATTGAGTCGTGCAATTCGACTCCTCGGCCATCATGCATCGGGATGCATGATTGGTGGCACGAGAATCGAGGACTACACCCCCTAGAGCTTATGCAATGACGGGGAGAGTGGTCATGCGCACACGTGTTGAAAATTCTTTGCCATGCCCCTTTCTGGCTCTCTATTGCAGCAAACCAGAAACCAGCAGCCTTCTAGAGCTTTGTACAATATTCCGGGATCAATTGCAAACAAAGGCAAATCGGGGCATCGCGAGGAATTTCCCGACAAGGAGACTCGAGCACGCATGCATCTTTCATTATTCGGAACAGAGCTGAGGCGGTCCATAGATCTGCACACTAGTTTATTTCGTTTCTTAGTTAATTTGTTAATTAATTAGGGTTTTGTAATATTTAATTAGCTAGATTAGTTAATTATTTATTTGGTCTGTATTATTTATTCGGACCCTCTGCGAGAGGGCAATGTTGTAATAAGTGTGCGTGCGTGTGATGTATGTCTTCCAACCCCACGTCTTTCTCCCTTTTATTTACCAGCTTATGATGGTTAGTTTTAGGGCATGTTTCAATTAGCATCTATATGTTCGCATGTTTGCATCCATTCATCTGTCTTGCATGCACCGGGCTCGGCGCATCATGCTAACTGCATTGTATTTCAATTCCGAGTTGAATACATGTTATCTGTTGCATTTCACCTGCCATCTTAGAATAGCCGAGCCTATCTTAGTTGCATTCCTGTATGTGTTGCATTAGGCATTTCAGCATAGTTAGGATCATGCATTTGATTACTAGCAAGCTTCTGTTTTGGCTTGGAGTACTCGGTAAGTGTTTATGCTTTAGCATCCTTACATGTGTGTGAGTGACTGCCATGATAACATGCTTACCATGAGGCTAGGTGCTTATGTGATATAACTGCCTGAATGCCTATAGGTGAAGGTCGGGTTGCTTGAATTGAAATAATTCATCAAAACCTGTGTTTTAGCCTACTTGCGAGTAGCAAACCTCAATCCATTTTCAAAACAAACGGATATGCGATGCTTGGTTCCAATTTAGGCAATCCAGTCTATACTTGTATGCTGTGCGCATCACACAGTAATTCTAGGCTAAATAAACCGGAATAAGAGCATATAATGTTTTCAAAACTCGATATCATGGTTAGTAGAGGCCGATCTTTGATCGGGCGAGCGGGGGTGCTCACGAAGTGACCTTCCCCAATCGTACCCAAGTTCCCGAGCCGAGGCAACTTTGGTGATGACGGACACGTGGCCTTAGACACGAGTCAGGGTTTCCTAAATTTTCCCAAAATAAAATATTTATGTGGCGACTCTGTATCTGGCAAAGCAGTCTATGTTTGGCACTTCTTTCTAAAAAAATCTATTTTTCAAAACGATTTGCCGAATTTGGACTCTTTGATGATTCATCGGTCTTGTATTGCACTCTGCGAGATTAGATACAGGACCGTGACATTGAGTCCTGAACTGTAGTGAGCCCCAATGAACAAAATGGGATTCCCTCCCAGGACGTTCGGGGACGTCTACAGCCGGGAGATATGGATGGTGAGAGTGCCACTTATTTGTTTTGACATGGTTGAGTGGCATCTCTTTGATCGTGTCCTCAGATAGTTTGGGCGGCTCCAGTCCGTGTCGAACCAGTTCGACACCGACTGGCGGTTGCATTTGACTGATAGGCATGACCGAGCTGGCACTGACTGGAGTCAGTTTTACATGCGGTATATACAGCAATAGGATGCTTGTCGAGACACGATCGTACAGGCTGACCAGAGCGATAAGGTACTCCCGTCATCTGATCCTTACATGTTGTGGTATTGGTGACATACACGTCTACTAGTTGGTAATCCGAGCCACCTGCCAGAGTCTGGATATCAAGGAGTTAGGCCTTCTCTTGATACATTGGTGAGTATCATAGTATGTGTCAGATAATTATTAAGATTATAATTGATTTACTTTCAGTTATTTGTAGCCTAATACGTCTGAATTTTTGTTCAGGTGGTTCGAGCTAGGAGGTCATATCACTTGGCAGAGGATGCCCTATTAAGACGTGATGGACAGCATGCTTTGCAGGCCGTTAGAGAGATCCGAGACTTATTATACGAGTTGATCCAATATGCATATCAGGGGGATCGTCTACATTTTGGCCACTACGATGTACAGAGTGCAGCAGCAGCTCCAGACACATCAGTGTCATCCACGTCAGTGCCTTCCACTTCAGCGCCAGCCATATCAGGTCCTTCGACATCAGTGACCCCACCGCATACTACCCCATACATATCTCCAGATTCCCTAAATGTACATCCTACACAGTATACTCGTAGATCCTATGTAGTATACCCTGATTGGACACCTCCCCAATACATGTATGAGGTTGTTACCCCACTCACCCAGTTACCACCACCACACAATTCAGGTGTGTGTAGTGTTGGAGTTGATACATCTACATCACATATTTACACATTACATACACCTATTTTTGTGGGGAATAGTTCGACTGCGACCACGACTACACATGATGCAGTTCTCTCTGATATCTCCCAAGCTCAGGATGAGATCTATATTGAGGCCCCCTCTCCAGAGCGAGAGGGAGAGGCCGAGGTTGTGGTCGTGGCGGACGTCGCGGCCGAGGTCGGGGTGTGGGCAGAGGCAGAGGTCAAGGTCCAGCTGCAGATCATGATACAGTTGCACCAAATGAGGGAGTTTCATAGCTCACAGCAATATCCGATGTTGTGTCGAAGGAAGGATCAGAGGCAGCACAGGCAGGAGAGGAAGGGTCACAGTCGCCGTCACAGGCTCCACAGGCAGTCGTTGGAGGGCCACATGCAGGGAAGGGAGTGCCACAAGATCCGCATTTGCGATTGGGGGAGCAACATATTCAGAGAGTCTATAGCAAGAGATCAAGGAGGGAAGTCTACGGTCGGGGTTGTGGGACTGGGGGCAAGTTAGGGTATTAGAAGGTGTGATATGAAGTGTATAGTATTTTTTATTTTTTATTTTTTATAGTTTTTGTAAATCAAACTTGTACAGAGGATGTAAATGTGCTATATTTATTTATTCTAAAATAGAATTTTACAATTTTTTATTCTTACTTATTCTGAGGCTTTCCTAAATACTTCAAATATTCAAATCATGATGTCACAATGGGTCAAACAATATGACTAAATTACTCGTAAAAAGTGAATACTTAGTTATTAACTAATATATTTTGCGTCAATAGAGGACTATACAAAAACAATACAATAATATTGAATGACTTGGACAAGTGTAATGTATGACGGCTAGGGTTGTGGGGTAGGAGAAAGAATTGGTTAGAGAAAATGATTGTCTTTTTTTTTCAGCCCCAAATTTTAGTTTTTGTGAAGAACCCATTCCTTCATAGAACTGCAGAACACCCACTTGTGTTTGAGATTGTGTTGTCAGCCCCCAAATGTTGTGTTGTTGTGAACCCCCTCATCAGTGCTTGAGTTCCAGGAATTGAATGGCGACTCTTATTGCTTTATTGTGCCCACTTCGTCTTTTGAACTTTATTAGTCCCCCAAACCCCCTCCCCTTCGTTACCATAGTTGTCATCTTCATTGGACTTCCTGGAATTGAATGGTGGCTTTGTTAAGGGATTGAAATTCTTTACCCAGACCATCACTATTTGAAGAGCCCCAGTTAAGGGAAGCTCTTGACTGAGCTATATGTTCTGTTTTCTGCGCCCTTAAAGAAGGGACCTCATCTGTCTGAACTGCATTAACCCTCCAACTAGACAAACCACTTGCAAATGAGATTGTTTCTCCAGCTCTCAAATTCTGTTTCTTGCCAACCCCCCATTCCTTCATTCCCATCATCACTGTGGTCATCATTCTTACTCGACTTCTTCCAAGAATCGCTTGGTGAATCTTTCTGCCATCCTATCTGCGACTGTAATTCAACTTTACTATGGCCCTCTTCACTCAAAGAACTCCAACCCCCTCTACTGGACTCTCAGCCATTTGCCTTCGACGTTGTGTCGTTCTCTAAAATCTGATTTTTGTCAACAGCCTACTCGTTACTACCATTGAACTCACTATTTTTATTAGAACTCCAGATATTAGTGGGTGACTCATTCTCATGCCCGGTTTGAGATTGTATTTCAACTTTACTCCCCTCAGTATTGGAAGAACCCCAAGCAACAGAAGTTTTTGACTGAGGTACATGTTTTATATCTTCTTACTGGACTGTATGAGCTCCCCAATTAGACCAACCACTTGGTTTCGACACCGTAGGCCCTAACCCCCAATTATCTCTTCTATCCACATGTCAACTAGGTTACGAGCTTGCAGAACAGGTTCATCTAGTACTATGAACAGGTTCTTAATTAATGGAAGTTCAATCATGAAAAAGAAATTATTTATTTGTGAAATAGAATTGAGTTTCTCTGTAATTAGGAATGAAGCCAGTATTCCGTCTTTAGTGGTCAAGAATAGAAGTCTATAAGAAAATTATAACTAAAAATAGAAGCCATTTTTAATATACAAAAATATAAAATAACATCCATTTAGTTTTAATTAATATACAAAAAAAGGAATTGGTGAAAAGTCCACACCTATGAGGGCCTATGTTATTTAGTCCAAGGTTTAATATGTTTTTTTAGAAATAAGGACATGTTAAATGAAATTATTTAGTGAGAAGAATGAATTATTGTTTTGAAGATTTTTTTTTTCAATTTTATTCCACCACCGATCATCAAAAAGTTCATCAGCATTGAAAAACTCGCTGGCTTTGAAAAGTTCATAGGGAAAGTCATTGGAGGTGGTCAATGGCTATGGTGGTGGTGCTGACGTGGACAGAATACATTGTTTTTTATTTATTTATTTATTTGGCTGTAGGTGTGTTTCACAATGTTGTGTAAGAGAGAGAAAATAAATTGGGTTTTATCTCATGTAACTTAGCTCATGGGCAGTTGAAGACACTTGAGTGTATTATGCGCATTTCAATATTTATTTTTGATAACATCAGCAGCTTCGGTTAGTTGGGTGAACAACAGTCAAAAAATGAGAGAATCTTGATATTGTCAGTTAAAGTAGGAGAGATTTTTGTAATTATTAAAATTACAAGAGAGATTTTTGTATTTGTCAAAAACCTCAAGGGAGGTAAGTGTAATTTACCCAATAAAAAAAGAAGAAGAAAATGCAAAGAGAAGAAAATGGGATGACTGTGAAGTTTCGTAAAGTGAAAATAAGATAAAATATTGGCTGCAGTGCCAATCTTCATTAGATATCAGGTGACCATTTTATTATTTTGTTTTGTAGTGGGATGACAGGCGTCATAAAGGCAACTATTTTGTTTTGTTTTGTTTTAAACATTGTTTTGGTGAAAAAATCAACGATAGTTTTGTAGGTCGAAGTAAGTTGTAAGCTTGTGTATTTACCTACATTCTGTTTCATAGTTGTTTGTGAACAATATTGCCTTAAAACAAAGAAAATTAAAGCCTTTATTTCATTTTATGATTTAATTTATAATTTTTTGAAAACACTAATTTGTATTGAAATCGTCAATTCTAAGTGACTACTTAGTGTATTAAAAAAGCAAGCATCAGAAAAAAGTTTATTGTGGCCATGTGAACTTGCCGCTTTCATAGCGGGATGAATTTATTTCACACAGTCACTGCATTACTGATTAATTTGACAACTCACTGCTCGAATATGAAGGGATTGCATTTTGAAAAAGACGACCAACAATTATTATTTTATCTGACAACCACGTCCGTTCATTTTGTGCTTTCATTTCTAATTTATGAAATTGTAATTTTGGTCTGCAAGTGCATGTCCGATGCGACTACTCACAGTTGACACCAAAACAAGCCATGTTACTTGAGCTTCTCATAGTGGAATGAGGGGTGTCAGAAAGGCAACTATAATGAATTCGATTCTTTATTAAGTCTGCAAAAGTGACTGCATCACGAGTATATAAACTACACAAAGTCATGGACAACATATTATTCAGGGTTGCATGAAATGAATAAGATAAAATAATATCACGGATATCACTTCTTCCGCAGTGCCCCCACATCTCAATTATCGTAACCATGTCATCTCTTTTGTATGTCTATAAATAACGCTACCCCAAGTATGATGTTTGTTCAAGTCATAAGAATAGTAATATTATCTACAATTATTATTCTTTTTTATTTTTTATTTTTTATTTTTTATGAACAATGTCTTCAAGAGGTGTAGGAAGTTCACGCCATCAAAGAAATCCAAAAGTATGGCTACTATCTCCATTTACTTATGACTATAAGAGCGAAAAGTACTCGAGTCCGAAGGATTATTATGCTGGTATCCGAGCAGAATGGGCGTTCAGGGTAACGGAACAAGAACGATTGTTTAATGATCTACATAACCTTGGGGCACCGATACCTCACTGTCGTTCATTGACCATGACTAAACGAAATGTGGGTGACTATGAAAAAATAGTTAGCAGAATTAAGAAGGAGAACAACAGAATGTTGATGCGGAGATGTCGACATTTCATACTTTAACTAGCCACCGAAATAGTAGAAACAAACAACAGAGAATTGACAGTGATTGAGGGAAATAATGTCTTAAACAATGAAAAATATCTCTCTGACTACTACATGTCAAATGAGGAATGAGAAATCAAACATCTTTATCTTTCATATATGTTTGTACGTTGTGTCGTATCTTCGTTATTGGGGTGTAAGACAATGTTGTTATTGATCTAGGTTACGGATGTATTTCAACTATTTGTTATATGAAGCTGAAGTTTATGAAATCACTACATTTATAAGTACACATGTCAAGATTCGTTACAAATTTATCTTCCTATTGATAACTCATGTATAAGCATTGCAAAACCATTACAATGAATGAGAACATTTGGTTATACATGCAACCAAGTTCATTCAGTATCATCATTATATTCCACTTCAATAATGCATAAAATTATGAAAGTGTAGTTCAATTAGGGTTCTTTAAAATAACAATAACGGAGAGAAAGCAAAGGTAATTGTCATTTGTAGAATTACAAGAACTATTCAAAAACTATTGAAATTTCTCCCTTCATTGATAAGTCGTGGATAAGCATTAGAAAGCTATTACAAGAGAAATGGTTTGGTCATTCATCCAAACAATTTCATTCATTATCATCATCATCATCTAACATCTCAATGTCAAATTCATACATAACATCCATGCTCCAGGTGAAGTACTGGTGTGCATCATCCATTAACCCATCTTGGGCACGCTCATTTGCGGTCTTCATTAATTTGGACCTTTGCAAACGTTGGGTCATGCGATTAACTTCGTCGCGGATACAATGCAATGCCCTTTGCAACAACTGTGGAGTGTCAATTGGCATACGCATGGCTAACCGTCGAGGAAATTTAATATTAACTTCACGACATAACTCAACGAGAACGCTTGCTCGAGTTATGCGAAATTCCCACTCAGCTCTCATGGTATTGACGGCGGCATGTGAGTAACGCAAATTTGGATTTAATGGGTATTGACATTCATCTCCATTTGCAACCCAATGGTGACCCATTGCTGAATATAGATCAATTACCGTATATCTCATGATGATATCTCTCGATATATCTATAAAACTTTTGTTATGGTATGATGCGATATTTATACCACATATGCACAGTTGTTGCCACATGCACAAATTCAAAATAGAGATGGACGCAAGTATTCATGTCTTATAAACCCTTAACTCACATGCCGACAATGACTTGTCATACTTCAGGAGGTTCACATGGTAGCTGTATGTTTAAAATTATTATAAAAGAGTTGTCACGTCAACCTTTATAACCTAAACAACTATGCATCAACTTTATAGGAGTTGTCACTTCAACTTTTGTTAACTACTCAGTGCATATCTGAAGGTTTTAAGCAAAGTTCAAATCCGCTTAGAAATTTAATTTCACTTTTCCGCTTACAAATTTAATTCAATTTATTTTGCCTTGACAATATATTTAATTTCACTTCTCACCTTACATATTTAATTTAATTTAATTGAAGAAATTTAACCAATTTAATTTCAATTTATTTCTCTATCTTTTATAAGTATTGTGAGCTTATTTAGATGTACATGATGGGGTTTGGATTCTTCGTTTCAGCAGATATCTTTTAACTTGTTTCACTTCCTTGATTTTCTTGAATTGTTGTTGCATTAACTACTCTTAAAATCTCTTTGAACTACTTTTTAATGATTTCTCTCAAATTTTTAGTTAACTATATGTTGATTTAAGTCGGTGTTGTTCTTGTCTGGATACTAGGATAGCTTTTATCTATAACACTTTCAAGTTCTATACATCCAAAAACCCATCTATAAGTACTCTACTACAAATTAATCTCCAATACATTCTAACTCTATAATATTTTCTCTTCAAGATTTATCAATCTATTTGAAACTGCATAGGGTGGCTTTTTAAACACAAATGGT